>CM070791.1:8011167-8033337 GCA_036346955.1 Dipus sagitta | reverse complement strand
AGTGGGCTCACACTAGAGCCACTGTGATGCTATCCACTTTGAGGAAACACAGCCTGGGTGCACATTAAAACCACTGTGATCACATGTACTGTGAGGAGACAGTGCCAGTCATTTAATTACAACCACTGTGATGCCATTCACTGTGAGGAGACATGGCCTGTGTTCTCACTAGAACCACTGTGATGCCATGCACTGTGAGGAGACAGGGCCATGCCTGGCCCTAGAAGAACTGTGATGCCATTTGCTGTGAGGAGTCCTGGACTGGGTTATCTGTAGTACCACTGTGAAACAACGCACTTTGAGGAGACAGGGTCGAGCCTGTCAATATAACCACTGTGATGCCAACCACGGTGAGGAGACAAGCATAGGCTCACATTAGAACCACTGTAATGCTATCCACTGTTAGGAGACTGGGCCGGGTCTCTCACTACAACCACTGAGATGCTATCCACTTTGAGGAGACACAGTCTGGGCTCTCATTAGAAGCACTGTGATGCCATCCACTGTGAGGGGACATAGCCTGGACTCTCAAAAGAACTACTGTAGTGACTTACACTGTGAGTAGGCAGGGCCATACCTGTCAGTAGGACCAATGGGTTGCCATCCACTGTGAGGAAAAAAAGGCCTAGGCTCACAGTAGAACCACTGTGATGCAATTCACTGTTAGGAGACATGGAATGAGCTCTCAGTAGAACCACTTTGATGTCATTCACTGTTAGGAGACACGGCCTGGACTCTCACTAGAGCCACTGTGATGCCTGGGCTCTCAAAAGAACCACTGTGATGTCATGCACTTTGAGGAGACCAGGATGGGCCTGTCAATAGAACCACTATGATGCCATTTACTGTGAGGAGACACAGCCTGGCCTCTCACTAGAAACACTGTGATGCCATGCACTGTAAGCAGTCAGGGCCGGGCCTGACAGTAGAAGCACTGGGATGCCTTCGACTGTGAGGATACATGGCTACGACTCTCAATGTACCCATTGTGTTGTGATCCAATCTGAGGAGATATTGCCTGCATCGTCACTAGTTCCACATGTCATCACTGTGAGGATACACTGACTGGGCTCAAATTATATCACTGTGAAGCAATGCACTGTGAGAAGACAGGGCCCTGTCTCTCACTAGAATTGCTGCGATGTCATCCAATGTGAGGACACACCACCTGGGTTCTCAATAGAGCCACTGTGATGGATCCACTGTGAGGAGGTATGGCCTGGACTCACACTACAGCCACTGTGATGCCCTTCTCTCTAAGGAAACACAGCCTTGGTTCTCACTAAAACCACTGTGATAGCATGCACTGTTAGGAAACAGTGCTGGTCATCTCACTACAACCACTTTGAAGACATTCACTTTGAGGAGACCCAGCTTGGGCTCTCACTCGAACCACAGTGATGCAATGCACTCTAAGAAGACAGAGTCAGGTTTGTCCCTATGACCACTGTGATGGCACTCATTGTGAGGAGACACTGCCTGGACTCTAAAAATAACCACTGTGATGCCATGCACTGTGAGGATAAAGGGTTGGGCTTGTCACTACAACCATTGTGTTGTCATTCACTGTGAACAGACATGGCCTGGGCTCTCACTAGAACCACTGTGATGCTATGCACTGCGAATAGACAGGGCTGGGCTTGCCATTAAACTGTTGTGATGCAATCCACTATGACAACACATGGCATGGGTTCTCAATAGGGTCATTGTGATGTCTTGCAATCTAAGGAGACATCGCCTGGGTTCTCACTACCTCCACTGTCATGCCATCACTGTGAGGAGACAATGACTGGGTTTTCACTAATACCACTTTAAAGCAGTGCACTGTGAGGATACATGGCCTAGTCTCTCATGGACTGGGTATTTTCTAGTACCACTGTGAAGCAATGCAGTGTGAGGAGATAGGGTCAGGGCTATCAATAGAACCACTGTGATGTCATCCACTGTGAGGAGACAAGGCCTAGGCTAACAGTAGAACCAATGTGATGCTATCCACTGTTAGGAGACAGGGCCTGGTCTCTCACTACAACCACTGTGATGCCATGCACTCTGAAGAGTCATCACAGGGCTTTTAACTAGAACCATTGTGATGTAATCCACTGTGAGGAGACATGGCCTGACTCTCCATAGAGCCATTGTGAGGTCATGCACTCTGAGGTGACATAGCCCAGGTTCTCACTTGATCCACTGTCATGCCAATACTGTGAGGAGATACTGACTGGGATTTCAGTAATACCACTCTAATGAAATGCACTGTGAGGAGACAGCGACTGGCCTCTCACTAGAACCACTGTGATTTCATCCACTTTGAAGAGACATATCCTAGTCTTTCACTCAAACTACTGTGATGCCATTCACTGTGAGGAGATAAGGCCTTGGTTCTCACTAAAACCACTGTGAGGTGATCCACTTTGAGGAGATACAGCCCTCCTCTCACTGCAACCATTGTGATGTTATCCACTGTGAGGAGATATTGCCTCGGTCCTCACTAGAACCTGTGTCATGCCATTCACTGTGTGGAGACATGGACTAAGTTATCTCTAGTACCAATGTGATGCAATGCAGTGTGAGGAGTCAGGTTCAGGCTCACAGTAGAACCACTGTGATGCTATCCACTGTTAGGAGACTTGGCCTGATCTCTCACTACAACCACTGTGATGCCATCCACTGTGAGTACAAATGGCCTGGGCTCTCAAAAGAGCCACTGTGATGCTTTACACTGTGAGTAAACAGGCCTTGGCCTGGATATAGAACCACTGTGATGCCATCAACTGTGAGGAGAGAAGGCCTAGGCTCACAGTAAAACCATTGAGATGCAATACATTGTTGGGGGACATGGACTGGGCTCTCACCACAACCACTGTGAAGAGACACTGCCTGGGGTTTCAAAAGAATGACTGTGATGTCATGCAATGTGAGGAGACACGGCTGGGTCTGTCACTAGAACCTCTGTTTGATGCAATGCATTGTAAGGAGACAGGGCCGGGCCTGTCAATAGAACCAGTATGTTGCCATCCACTGTGAGGACACAGGTCCTGGCCTCTCAATAGAGTGATTGTGATGTCGTGCACTCTGAAGAGACATTGCCTGGGTTCTCACTAGAACCACTGTCATGCCATCACTGTGAGGAGACACTGACTAGGATCTCACTGACACCACTGTAAAGCAGTGCACTGTGAGGAGACAGGTCCCAGCCTCTCAAGAGCAGTACTGTGATGTCATCCACTCTGTGGAGACACAACCTAGTCTCTCACTAGAACTACTGTGATGCCGTTCACTGTGAGGAGACATGGCCTGGGTTCTCACTAAAACCACTGTGATGCCATCCACTGTGAGGAGACATGTCTGGGCTCTCACTACAAACACTGCGATACCATGCACTGTGAGGAGACAGGGCCTGTCTTTCACTAGAACCATTGTGATGCCATCCACTACGATGAGACATGGCCTGTATTCTCAGGAGAGCCATGGTGATGTCATGCACTCTGAGGAGATAGGCCTATGCCTCTATCTATAACCAATGTGATAGCATCTGCAATGAAGAGACATGGCCTCAGCTCCAACTAGAACCACTGTGAGCCATCCACTGTGTGGAGACACCACGTGGGCTCACATGACCACCACTGTGATGCAATTCACTTTAAGGAGATACATTATGGACACCCAATACATCCACTGTGATGCCATCCACAGCAAGGAGACATGTCGTCATGGCCTGGGGTTTGAAAAGAGACACTGTGATGCCATCCACTGCAAGGAGACATGTCCTGGGCTCTCACTAGAACCAGTATGATCCCATGCACTGTGAGGAGACAGGGTCAGGCCTATCACTTTAACCACTGTGGTGCCATTCACTGTGAAGAGACACAGCCTGGGTTCTCCCTAGAAACACTGTGATGCCATGCACTGTGAGGATACAGGACTGGGCCTGCCACTAGAACCTCTGTAAACCCATTCATTTTGAGGGGACATGCCTGACTCTCACGAGAAACACTGTGATGCCATGCACAGTGAGCAGACAGGGCCAGGTCTGTCACTAGAACCATTGAGATGTCATCCTCTGTGAGGAGACATGGCGTGGGCTCTCAGTAGAGCCATTGTGATGTCATTCACTCTGAGAAGACAGGTCTGCACCTCTCACTATAACCAATGCGATAGTATCTGTAATGAAGAGAAATGGCCTCAGCTCCAACTAGAACCACTGTGATGCCATTCACTGAGTAGACATGTCCTAGGCTCTCAGTAGAAACTCTGTGATGCCATGCACTGTGAGGAGACAGGGCTAGGCCTGTCAGTAGAACCATTTCAATTTCATCCACTGTAAGGAGACATGGCCTAGGCTCTCAGTAGCGCAATTTTGATGTCTTTAACTCTGAGCAGACAGGTCTGGGCCTTTCACTATAACCAATGTGATAGCATCTGCAATGAAGAGAAATGGCCTTGGCTCCAACTAGAACCACTGTGATGCCGTCCACTGTGTGTAGACATGTCCAGGGCTCACACTACAACCACTGTGATGCAATCCACTTTGAGGAGATACAGCCCAGACACCCAATGCAACCACTGTGTCATCACCCACTGTGAGGAGACATGGCCTAGGCTCACAGTGGAGCCACTGTGATGCCATCCACTGTGAGAAGAATATGGCCTGGTCTCTAACTAGAACCACTCTGATGCCATTGACTATTAGTAAACATGACCTTGGTTCTCCCTATATTGTCACTTTGAAACAATCCACTTTTAGGAAAAACAGCCTGGGTCTTCACCATTACCACAGTTATGCCATCCATTCTACAGAGCACATCTTGGACTCTTACTAGAACCACTGTGATACCATGCACTGTGAGGAGACAGGGCCATGCCTGTCAGTAGAACCACTGTGATGCTATTCACTGTGAGGAAACATGGCCTGGGATCTCAGTAGAACCACTGGGATGCCATGCACTGTGTGGATACAGGGCCATGCCTGTCACTAGAACCACTGTGATGCCATTCACTGTGAGGAGACATGGCTTGGGATCTCAGTAGAACCACTGTGATACCATGCACTGTGAGGAGACAGGGCCATGCCTGTCACTAGAACCACTGTGATGCCATGCACTGTGTGGAGACATGGCCTGGTCCCTCACTAGAAACACTATGATGCCATTCATTGTGAGGAGACATGGCCTGGACTCTCCCTAGAACCAGTGTGATGCCATGCACTGTGAGGAAACAGAGCCTTGGTCCTCCCCAGGACCACTGTGAAACTATCCACTGTGAGGAGACACAGTTTGGGTCCTCACTAGTACCACATTGATGTGATCTATTATGAGGAGACACATCCTGGCACTTTCCCTAGAACCACTGTGATGCCATCTATTGTGAGGACACATGGGCTGGGCTTTCATGACAGCCATTGTGAAGCCATATACTCGGAGGAGACAGGGCCAGGCCTTGCACTATTACCAATGTGACAGAAACTTCTATAAGGAGACAGGGCTTGGGCTCCAACTATAGCCAATATGATGCCATCCACTGTGAGGATACACGGCCTGGGCTCTCACTAGAATGACTGTGATCCCATGCACTGTGAGCAGATAGGGCCAAGCCTGTCACTACAACAACTGCGATGCCATTCACTGTGAGGAGTCATACCTGGCCTCTCACTAGAAACTCTGTGATGTCATGCACTGTGAGGAGACAGTACCAGGTATGTCACTTGAACCATTTTGATGCCATCTACTGTGAGGACACAAGGCCTGTGTTCTCAGTAGTGCCGTTGTGATGTCATGCACTCTGAGGAGATGTCGCCTATATTCTCACTTGATCCACTATCATGCCATCACTCTGAGGAGACACTGACCAGGCTCTAACTAATACCACTGTGAAGCAATGCACTGTGAGGAGAAAGGGATCATCCTCTAACTAGAACTACTGTGATGTCATCAACTGTGAGGAGATTGGGACTGGGCTCTCAAAAAACCAATGTGATGCCATGAACTGTGAGGAGACAAGGCTGGGCCTATCACTAGAGCCACTATGATCCCATCCACTGTGAAGAGACATGCCTGGACTCTCACTAGAACCACTGTGATGCCATGCGCTGTGAGGAGAGAGGGCCGGGCTTGTCACTGGAAACACTGGAATCACATTCACTGTGATTTGACACACCTGGGCTCTCACTAGAAATGCTGTGATGCCACACACTGTGAGGAGACAGGACCGGGTATGTTACTCGACCCACTCTGATGCCATTCAATGTGAGGAGACATGTCTGGGATCTCATTAGAACTGGTGGGATGCCACTCACTGTGAGGAGACATGCTCTGGGCTCTCACTATAAACACTGTGATGCCATGCACTGTGAGGAGACAGGGCTGGGCCTGTCACTGGAACCACTGTGATACCACTCACTGTGAGGAAACTTGCCCAGAGCGCTCCCTAGAATACTTTGATGCCATGCACTGTGAGGAGATGGGGCCAGGCCTGTCACTAGAACCGTTGTGATGCCATCCACTGTGGGAAGACTCAGCCTGGTCTCTCCAAAGAAACAATGTGGTGCCATACACTGTGAGTAGACAGGGGCAGGCCTCTTACTAGAACCACAGTGATCACATTCACTATGATTGGACATGTCTAGGCTCTCACTAGAAGCACGGTAATGCCATACACTGTAAGGAGAAATGGATGGGCCTGTCACTAGAACCACAGTGATGGTATGCATTGTGTGGAGACAGGACATAGCCTGTCACTAGAACCACTGTGATGCCATTCACTGTGAGGAGGCATCCACTGGGCTCTTACTAGGACCACTGTGATGCCATCCACTGTGGGGGGACATGGCCTGGGACAGCACTAGTGACATTGTGATACCATCCACTGTGAGCAGACATGGACTGGGCTCTCACTAGAACTACTGTGATGTCATGCACTCTGAGAAGACATTGCCTGGGTCCTCCCTAGATCCATTCTCATGCCACCATTGTGAGGAGATACCGACTAGGCCCTCACTGACAACTATGAAGCAATGCACTCTGAATAGACAGGGCCCAACCTCTCACTGTGATGTCATCCACTGTGAGGTGACACAGCCTAGGCTCTGAGGAGAACCACTGTGATGCTATCCATTGTGTAGAGACATGGCCTGAGCTCTCACAAGAAACACTGTGATGCTATCCACTGTGAGGAGACATGGCCTGGGCATTCACTAGAGCCACTATGATGCCATGCACTGTGAGGAGACAGGGCCTTGTCTCTCACAATAACTAATGTGATATAATCAGCAATGAGGAGACACGGCCTGTGCTGTGACTAGAACCACTGTGATTTCATCCACTGTGAGGAGACACAGTCTAGGCTATCACTAGTACCACTGTAATGCAATTCACGATGAATTGATATGGCCTGGGCTTTCATTAGATCCACTGTGACGCCATGCACTGTCAGGAGACAGGGCCAGGCCTATCACTAAAACCATTGTGATGCCATGTACTGTGAGGCAACATGACCTGGATCCTCACTAGATCAACTGTCATACCATTCACTGTGAGAAGACACAGAGTGGTCTCTCACTAGAAATACTGTAATGCCATGCACTGTGAAGAGACAGAGCTTGGCTTCTCACTAGAAACACTGTGATGTCATCAACTGTGATGATACATGGCCTACTTTCTCACTAGAACAACTGTGATGCCCTCCACTTTGAGGAGATACATCCCAGGCTCTCACTGTAACCACTGTGATGCTATCCACTGTGGGGAGGTGCTGGAGATGACAAGCATGCCATTTAAGGATCAGGAAGAATCAAGCGCTGAGGAGCTGCATGACACAGTTCCAGCCCAGCTGTCTCTTCCTTGGAATCCAATATTGCTCCTCTATACAAAACATCTTTGGCTCTCTGTGCTACAGATATCTATGGTTTTCTGTATAATGTTTGTCTTTTTCTGTCTTTCATTTAGTGCAACAATCTCTAAGTTTAGTTTTCCAGCAAAAAATATATGTTAGTGAAGTGTTGCTCAATGTATGTGAAAGAAGTTCTGTCATAGAATTGGGAAAACAAGAAAATGGGTCAAAAATAATTGTTTTCCTTAAGGCCTTAAAGAAAGTCAGGCATGGAGTACAGTACACTGAGGAGGACACAGTGAACCTCCTGGAACAGTGTAAGAATTGTTCCATGACTAGTTTCTCTGAATGGTGGCCATTGCAGGAAACTATGACTCTTTACCAAGCATCCTTACAGGAAGAACAACCATTCCAGAAAGAGTTCAATCAGGAACACCAAAATCTAAGTATTGGAGGGACATGGAAAGGGAAATTCAAAAGAAATAATTGGGGGATAAATGGGTTTATTAGATCATTGGTCAGTGGTGGGAACCCCCATTTTGTGGTTGTTCTGTCTCTCACCTTTAAACAGTGGCAACTGGAAGTAGGAGCTCATAAATATGCAAGTGCTTGACTGCATGTACTTCGGGTAAGTGTCAAAATAGTTAATCATTATAGGGTCCTGATGGCCGTGCTTGAGGTAAACAATTATGAGATTGTTTGATGTTAAGAAATAGCAAAATGTTTCTATAAATTCTGTGGAACTGTACCTTTCTTGAAATTTGCTCTTGGATGACATGATCAGAAAATAAAAGACTGAGGTTAAAATCTGTGGCAGCAGAGAGAGAGAGAGAGAGAGACAGAGAGAGAGAGAGAGAGAGAGAGAGAGAGAGAGAGAGAGAGAGAAACTTAGCTGCCTTCAGCATTAGCCTGTCAGCTTGCATCAGAACATACTTCGAGTCATTATTGCACTGCTCCCTTGCACACCTCTCAGGGACCCTCCTTCAAGCCAGGGCTGGACCCTGGCAGGGTGACATGGCCTGGACTCTCACTAGAACCACTGTGATACCATCACCTGGGATGAGACAAGGCCAGTCCAGTCACTAGAACCATTCACTGTGAGGAGACATCACCTGGGTCATCACTAAATCCACTGTGAAAACATTCACTGTGAGGTGACACTGACTGGGCCCTCACTAATACCACTGTGATGCAATGCACCTTGAGGAGATAACTGGTCTGTCACTAGAAACACTGTGATGCCATCTCCTGTGAGGAGATGTGGTCTAGTCTCTCACAAGAACAATTATGATGCCTTCCACTGTGAGGAGACATGGCCTGGACTCTCAATAGAGCCATTGTGATGTCAGGCACTCTGAGGAAACATCACCTGTGTCCTCAATAGATCCATTGTGAGGCTATTCACTGTGAGCAGACACTGACTGGGCCCTCACTAATACCACTGTGATGCAATGCACCGTGAGGAGACAGGGCCAGAGCTGTCACTAGAACCACTGTGATGCCACTCACTGAGAGAAGACATGGCCTGGGCACTCACTATAACCACAGTGATGCCATGCACTGTGAGGAGACAGACAAGGGCCTGTCAGTAGAACCATTCTTATGCCATCCACTGTGAGGAGACGTGGCTTGGACTCTCAATACAGCCATTTGATGTCATGCACTCTCAGGAAACGTCACCTGAGTTTCACTAGATCCACTGTTATGCCATTCACTGTGAGAAGACACTGACTGGACCCTTACTAATAACACTGTGATGCCATGCACTTTGAGGAGACAAGGAAGGGACTCTCAGTATCACCAGTGTGATACCATCCACTATGAAGTGACTCAGCCTGGGCTCCAAGTAGAAAAACTGTGATGGCATCCACTGTGAGGAGAAATGGCCTGGGCTCACACTAGAATCATGGTGATGCCATCCACCTTGAGGAGACATGGACTGGGCTCTCACAAGAACCACTGTGATGCCATTCTCTGTGAGGAGACATGGACTGGGCTATCTCTAGCACCACTGTGATGCAATGTACTGTGAGGAGACAGGGCCAAGCCTGTCAGTAGTACCACTGTGTTGTCATCCACTGTGAGGAAACACAGCCTAGCCTCTCACAAAAACAATAGTGATGACATTCATTCTGAATAGACAAGGCATGGGTTCTCACTAGAACCACTGTGATGGCATGCACTTTGAGGAGATACAACCCAACAATTGTGATGTCATCCACTGAGAGGAGACATGCCCTCGGTCCTCTCTAGAACTACTGTCATGCCATTCATTGGGAGGAAACATGGATTGGGCTTTCTCTAGTACCACTGTAATGCAATGCATTGTGAGGAGACAGCACTGAACCTGTCAGTAGAACCACTGTGATGCCATGCACTGTGAGGAGACACAGCCTGGGCTCTCACTAGAACCACAGAGAAAACATGTACTGTGAGGAGACACAGGCTGGGTCTTCACTAGAACCACTATGAAACTATCCACTGTGAGGTGACACAGCCTGGGTCCCTGCTACTATTAAACTTATGCCATCCACTGTGAGGAGACACATGTTGGACTCTCACTAGTACCGCTGTGATGCCACCTTTTGTGTGAGACAGATAATGGGTCTTCCCTGGAACCACTGTTATGACATCCACTGTGAGAACACATGGCCTGGCCATTCATTAGAGCCCCTTTGATGCCATGCACTATGAGGAGATGTTGTCTGGGCTCTATCTAGAACCACTACTATCCATTGTGTCCAGACATGGCCTGGGCTCTGAAAAGAAACACTGTGATGCCATCCACTATGAGGAGACATGGCCTGGGCATTCACTAGAGCCACTATGATGCTATGAACTATGAGGAGACAAGGCCTTGTCTCTCATGATAAGTAATGTGATGCCATCTGCTATGAGGAGATATAGCCTGTGTTCTCACTAGAACCACTGTGATGCCATTCACTGTGAGGTGGCACGGCCTGGGCTCTCATTAGAACCACTGTGATGGCTTGCACTGTCAGGAGACAGGGCCTGGTCAGTCACTAAAACCATTGTTATGCCATCCACTGTGAGGAGACACAGCCTTATCTCTCAATAGAGCCATTGTGATGCCATGCACTGTGAGGAGACATGGCCTGTATCCTCACTAGATCCACTGCCATGCCATTCACTGTGAGTAGGCACAGATCATCTCTCACTAGACCAACTGTGATGCCATGCACTGTGAGAAGACAGGGCCCAGCCTCTCACTACAACCACTGTGGTGTCATTCACTGAGAGGAGATATGGCCAAGCTCTCACTAAAACAACTGTAATACCATTTACTATGAGGAGACATGGCCAGTGTTCTCACTAGAACCACTGTGATGTCATCCACTTTGAGGAGATACACCCTGGGCACCCAATGCAACCACTGTGATGTCATCCATTGTGAGGAGACATGCCTAGAACATCAGTAGAACCACTATAATGCTACGCACTGTTAGGAGACACGGCCTGGTCACTCACTAGAATCACTGTGATGCCATCTAGTGTGAGGAGACACATCCTGGATTCTCACTAGGAAAATTGTGATGCCATTCACTGTGAGGAGACAAGGCCTGACCTTTCACTTGAACCACTCTGATGCCATCCAGTGTGAGGAGATACAGCCTTGGTCCTCCCTAGAATCACTTTTAAAATAGCCACTGTGAGGAGACATAACCTGGGTCCTCACTAGTACCACAGTGATGACATCCATTGTAAGGAGGCACATTTGCACTCTCAATAGAACCACTGTGGTGCCATGCACTGTGAGGAGACAGGGCTGGGCCCATCACTAGAACCACTTTGATGTCATCCATTGTGAGGAGACATGGCCTGCCTCTCACTAGAAATACTGTGATGCCATTCACTGTGAGAAGACATGGCCTGTTTTCTCACTAGAACCAGTGTGATGCCATGCACTGTGAGGAGACACAGCCTGGGTCCTCCCCAGAACCACTGTGAAACTATCCACTGTGAGGAGAAACAGCCTGGGTCCTCACTAGTACTAAGGTGATGCAATTTAGGGTGAGGAGACACATCTTGGGCTCTCACTAGAAACAGTGTAATGCCATCTATTGTGAGGAGACATGGCCTGGGCATTCATTAGAGTCACTGTGATGCCATGCACATTGAGGAGACAGGGCTGCACCCCTCAAAATAATCAATGGGAAAGCAACCACTAAGAGGAGTCAGGGCCTCAGCTCATACTAGAACCACTGTGATGCTATCCATTCTCTGGAGACAAGCCTGGGCTCTCACAAGATTCAGTGTGATGTCAGCCACTGTGAAGAGACATGGCCTGGGCATTCACTAGGGGCACTATGATGCCATACACTGGGAGGAGACAGGGCCTTGTCTCTCACGATAGCTAAGATGATGTCATCTGCTATGAGGAGACACCACCTGGGCTCTCACTAGAACCACTGTAATTTCATCCACTGTGAGGAGACACGGCCTTGGCTCTCACTAGAACCACTGTGATGCCATTCACTGTGAGGTGACATGGCCTGTTCTCTCACTAGAAATACTGTGATGCCATTCACTGTGTGGAGACATGGCCTGGGCTCTCAATGCCATGTACTGTGAGGGGGTACAGTCTGGGTCCTCCCTAGAATCACTGTGAAACTATCCACTGAGTGGTGACACAGCCCAGGTCCTCTCTAGTACAACTGTGATGTGATCTCTTGTGAGGAGACACATCTTAGACTTTCACTAGAAACCCTGAGAGGTCATCTATTATGAGGAGACATGGCCTGGGCATTCATTAGAGCCACTGTGATGCCATGCACTCTGAGGAGACAGGGCCACATCTCTTATTATAACCAATGTGATAGCAACCGCTATGAGGAGATAGGGCCTGAGCTCCAACTAGTACCACTGTGATGCCATCCATTGTGAGGAGACATAGCCTGGGTTCGTATTAGAGCCACTGTGATGCTATCCGCGGTGAAGAGACAGGGACTAGACTCTCACTAGAACCACTGTGATGCCATAAACTGAGAGGACACAGGGCCAGGCCTGGCACTACAACCACTGTGATGCCATTCACTGTGAGGAGACATGGCATGGGCTCTCAATAGGAACACTGTGATGCCTTGCAATGTTAGGAGACAGGGCCAGGCCTGTCACAAGAACAATTGAGATGGCATGCACTGTGAGGATACATGGCCTGGGCTCACAATAGATGCAATGTGATGTCATGTACTCTGAGGATACATTGCCTGAGTCCTCACTAGATCCACTGTCATGCCATCACTGTGAAGAGACACTGACTGGGCCCTCACTAATACCACTGTGAATCATGCACTGTGAGGAGACATACCCTAGTCTCTCATTAGAACAGTTGTGATGCCATTCACTATGAGGATACCCTGCCTGGGTTCTCAATAGAACCACTGTGATGCCATCCACTCTGAGTAGATACAGCCCATGCTCTCACTGCAACCACTGTGATGTCATCCACTTTTAGGAGCCAAGCCTAGGCTCTCAGGAGAACCACTGTGATGCTATCCATTGTGTGGAGACAGGGCCTGGGCTCTCACTAGAACCACTGTGATTTCATCCACTGTGAGGAGACACCTCTTTGGCTCTCACCAGAACCACTGTGATGCAATTCACTGTCAGGAGACATAGCCTGGGCTCTCATTAGAACCACTGTGATGCCATGCGCTGTCATTAGACAGTGCTGGGTCAGTCACTGAAACCATTGTGATGCCATCTACTGTGAGGATACCTGGCCTGATTTCTCACTAGAACGTCTGTGATGCCATCCACTTTGTGGAGATACAGCATATGCTCTCACTGCAACCACTGTGTTGTCATTTCACTTTTAGGAGACACGGCTTAGGCTCTCAGAAGAACCACTGTGATGCTATCCATTGTGTGGAAACATGGCCAGTGCTCTCACAAGAGAAACTATGATGCCATTCACCGTGAGGAGACATGGCCTGGACATTCACTAGAGCCATTATGATGATGCCATGCACTGGGAGGAGACAAGGCCTGTGTCTCATGATAACTAATGTGATGCCATCTGCTATGAGGAGACACAGTCTGGGCTCTCACTAGAACCACTGTAACTTCATCTACTGTTAGGAGAATATGGCCTGGGCTCTCACTAGAAATACTGTGATGCCATTCACTGTGTGGAGACATGGCCTGGGATCTCAATAGAACCAGTGTGATGCCACGCAATGTGAGGAGACACAGTCTGGGTCCTCTGTAGTGCCACTGTGATGTGATCTCGTGTGAGGAGACATATCTTAGGCTCTCACTAGAAACCCTGTTAGCCCAGTTAATATGAGGAGACATGGCCTGGGCATTCATTAGAGCCACTGTGATGCCATCCACTCTGAGGAGACAGGGCTGGGTCTCTCATTATAACCAATGCAACAGTAACCACTATGAGGAGACAGGGCCTGGGCTCCAACTAGTACCACTGTGATGCCATCCACTGTGAAGAGACATGGCCTGGGTTCATACTAGAGCCACTGTGATGCTATCCGCTGTGAGGAGACATGGACTGCTCTCTCACTAGAACCACTGTGATGCCATGCACTGAGAGGACACAGGGCCAGGCCTGTCACTACAACCACTGTGGTGCCATTCACGGTGAGGAGACATGGCATGGGCTCTCACTAGAAACACTGTGATGCCATGCAGTGTTAGGAGATAGGGCCAGGCCTATCACAAGTACAAATGAGATGGCATGCACTGTGAGGATACATGGCCTGGGCTCTCAATAGAGCCATTTTGATGTCATGCACTCTGAGGAGACATCGCCTGACTCTTCACTAGATCCACTGTCATGCCATCACTGTGGAGAGACACTGACTGGGCCCTCACTAATACCACTGTGAAGCAATGCACTGTGAGGAGACAGGGCATGTCCTCTCACTGGAACTCCTGTGATGTCATTCACTGTTGGAAACACAGCCTAGTCTCTCATTAGAACAACTGTGATGGCATTCACTGAGAGAATACCTGGCCTGGGTTCTCACTAGAACCACTGTGATACCATCCACTTTGAGGAGATACAGCCCATGCTCTCACTGCAACCACTGTCATATCATTCACTTTTAGGAGCCACAGACTAGGCTCTCAGCAGAACCACTGTGATGCTATCCATTGTGTGGAAACATGGTCTGGACTCTCACTACAACCACTGTGATGTCATCTACTGTTAAGATACATAGCCTTGGCATTCACTAGAGCCAGTATGATGCCATGCACTGTGAGGAGATAGGGCCTTGTTTCACAAGATAACTAATGTGATGCCATCTGCTATGAGGAGACATGGCCAGTGCTCTCAGTAGAACCACTTAGATTTCATTCAGTGTGAGGAGACACATCCTGGGCTCTCACTAGTACCACTGTGACACCATTCACTGTGAGGTGACACAGTCTGGGCTCTCATTAGAACCACTGTGATGCCATGCACTGTCAGGAGACAGGGCTCCTTCAGTCACTAAACCCATTGTGATGCCATGTACTGTGAGGAGACATGGCCTGGGCTCTCACTAGAACCACTGTGATGCCATTCTCTGTGAGTAGACACGGCTTTGACTCTCAATAAAGCCATTTTGATGTCAGGCACTCTGAGGAAACATTGCCTGTGTCCTCACTAGATCCACTGTGATGAGATACTGACTGGGTCCTCGCTAATACCATGCACTGCATTGTGAGGAGACAGGCCCGGTTCTGTCAGTAGAACCACTGTGATCCCATCTATTTTGAGGAGACATGGCCTGGTCATTCACTAGAGTCACTGTCTAGCCATGCGCTCTGTGTGGACAGGGCCATGCCTCTCAGTATCACCAATGTGATAGCATCCACTATGAGGAGAATTGGCCTGGGCTCCAAGTAGAACCATTGTGATGCCATCCACTGTGTGAAGCATGGCCTGGGATCCCACTAGAACCACTGTGATGCCATCCTCTATGAGGAGACACAGACGGGACTTACACTAGAACCATTGTTATGCCATGCACTGTGAGGAGACATGGCCTGGGCTCTCAATATAGCCATTGTGATGCCATGCACTATGAGGAGACAGGGCCAGGCCTTTCACTAGAAACACTGTGATGCCATTCACTGTGAGAAGACACAGACTGAACTCTCACTAGAATTTCTATGATCCCATCCACTTGAGGAGACACAGAATGTGTCCTTTCTAGGAACACTTTGAAACTATCCACTATGAGGAGACATAGCCTGGGTCCTCACTAGTACTGCTATGATGTCATTCTTTGTAAGGAGGTACATCTTGCACTCTTACTAGAACAACTGTGATGCCATGCACTGTGAGGAGACATGGCCTGGGTTCTCAGTAGAACCATTCTGATGCCATATAGTATGAGGACGCACAGCTTGGGTCCTATGAGAATCACTGTGAAACTATCCACTGTAGGAGACACAGCCTGGGTCTTCACTAGTACCACTGTGATTCCATCCATTGTGAGGAGGCTCATTTTGGGCTCTCAGTAGAACCACTGTGATGCCACACACTGTGAGGATACATGGCCTGCTCTCTCACAAGAAACACTGTGATGCCATTCACCATGAAGAGACATGGTCTGGGCTCTCACTAGAACCAGTGTGATGCCATGTACTGTGAGGAGACACAGACTGGGTCCTCCCTAGAACCACTGTGAAACTATCTACTGTGAGAAGACACAGCCTGCATCCTCACTAGTACCACTGTGATGTGATCTAATGTGAGAGGACACATCTTTGGCTCTTACCAGAATCAATATGATGCCACCTATTGTGAGGAGACATGACCTAGACATTCACTAGACCATATGTGATACCATGCACTCTGAGGAGACATGGCCTGGGCTCTCACTAGAACGAGTCTGATGCCATGCACTGTGAGGAGACTGGGTCGGGCCTGACTCTAGAACCATTGTGATGCAATCCACTGTGTAAAGACATGTCCTGGGCTATCAATGGAGCCATTGTCATGCCATGCACTCTGTGGAGACATTGCCCTGGTCCTCTCTAGATCCACTGTCATACCATCACTGTGAGGAGACACAGACTGGACTCTCCATAATACCACTGTGAATCATGAGACAGGGCTCATCCTCTCACTAGAAACACTGTGATGTCTTCCAATATGAGTAGAAACGACCTGGGCCCTCATTAGAACCACAGTGATGCCATCCATTTTGAGGAGATACAGACCACACTCACTGCAACCACTGTGTTGCCATTCACTGTGAGGAGAAAGGGTCGGGCCTGTCACTAAAACCACTGTGAGGCAATTCATGAGGAAGCATGGTCTGGGTTCTCACTAGAATCCATGTAATGACATGCACTGTTTGGAGACAGGGCTGGGCCCATCACTAAATCCACTGTGATGCCCTCCACTGTGAGGAGACACAGCCTGGGCTAACAATAATGCCATTGTGATGCCATGCATTGTGAGGAGACATGATCTGGGTCCCCACTATATCCACTGTCATGCCATTCATTATGCAGAGGCATGGAGTGGGCTCTCACTAGAACCACTGTAATTCCACGCACTTGAGGAGCCAGGGCCTGTCCTCTCACTACAACCAATGTGGTAGCATCCACTGTGAGGAGACACGGCCTAGTCTCTCACTAAAACAACTGTGATGCCATTCACTGTGAGGATACACAGCCTAGGCTCTCAGTAGAACCACTGTGATGCCATCCACTGTGAGGAGATGACCAGGGCTCTCACAAGAACCACAGTGATGCCATTCACTGTGAGGAGACACAAACTGGGCTCTCACTACATCTATTCTGATGCCATACACTGTGAGGAGACAGCCTGGGTCCTCCCTAGAACAACTGTGAAACTGTCCTCTGTGAGGTGACATAGCCTGGCTCATCACTAATCCCACTGTGATGCCATCCATTGTGAGGAGACACAACTTGTGCTTTCACTAGAACCACAGTGATCCCACGCTCTGTGAGAAGACAGGGCCAGGCTTGTCACTAGACCCAATGAGATGCCATCCACTGTGAGGAGACGGCCTGAGCTCTCACAAGAACCACAAACTGGGCTCTCACTACATCCATTCTGATGTCATATACTGTGAGAAGACACAGCCTGGGTCTTCATTAGTATGATTGTGATGCCATCCATTGTGAGGAGGCACATCTTGGGCTCTCCCTAGAACAACTGTCATCACAAGCAATGGGAGGAGACAAGGGCCACGCTTGTCACTAGAACCACTGTGATACCATTCACTGTGAGGAGGCATCACCTGGGTTCTCACTAGAATAACTGTGAGGCAATCCATTTTGTGGAGATACAGCCAGGACACCCAAGGCAACCACTGTGATGTCATCCACTGTGAGGAGACAAGGTGTAGGTTCTCAGTAGAACCACTGTGATGCCATCCACTGTGAGAAGACATGGCCTGGGCTGTCCTATAACCACATTGATGCCATCACCTGTGAGAACACATGTCTTGGGCTCACACAAGAACCACAGAGATGCCATTCACTGTGAGGAGACACAGACTAAGATCTCAGTACAAGTACTATGATACCATACACTGTGAGGAAACACAGCCTGGCTCATCACTAATTGTCACTGTGATGCCATCCATTGTTAGGAGGAACATATTGGGCCCTCATAGAACCACTGTGATCCCACGCTCTGTGAGAAGGTGAGGTTGGAATTTTCACTATCACCACTGTGATGCCATCCGCGGTGAGGAGACATGGCCTGTGCTCTCACTAGAAACACTGTGATGCCAGTCACAGTGAGGAGACCTGGTCTGGGACCTCCATGGAACCACTGTGATGCCACCCACTGTGAGGAGACACAGCCTGGGTCCTCACTAGTACCACTCTGAGGCCATCCATTGTGAGGAGTCACATCTTAGGCTTTCTCTAGAACCACTGTGAGGATACAGGGTCGGGCATGTCACTAGAATCAATTTGATGCCATCCCCTACGAGGAGACATAGCCTGCTCTCTCACTAGAAGTCCTGTGCTGCCATCCTTTGTGAGGAGACATGGCCTGGACTCTCACTAGAACCACTCTGATGTCATCCACTGTGAGGAGACATGGTCTAGACTCTCAGTAAAACCACTGTGATGCTATCCACTGTTAGGAGACATGGCCTGGGCTCTCACCAGAACCACAGTGATGCCATCCACTGTGAAGAGACACAGCCTGGGTCCTCACTAGTACCACAGTGATGCCATCAATTATGAGGAAACACATCTTGGGCTGTCACTAGAACCACTGTGATCCCATGCACTGTAGAGAGCTGCGAAGTGCCGCGCCTTAAAGAGGGCGCTGGCTTCCACCTTCCACCTCCCCGATGGTGAGCGCTCTCTGTCGTAAACAACTCCATATATGGCTAAAGCTTCTGCCTTCCACCTCCCCGATGGTGAGTGCTTCCTCTGTCGTAAACAACTCCATATATGGCTAAGGCTGAGAATCTGGCTTGCTTCCTTGTATGTGGACCTATCTGCATTCACCACGTGGCGTACTGGGATTGGCTACCCAAAGGCCTTATATACGATGGGCTGACTTTCCTCAGGGTCAGAAAATTGTTCAAGGTTCCTGAATAAACTGCTTAAAGAAGAGTCCGAGCGTTGTGTCTTCCTTGCTGGTCGAGGCGGTCACGACAAGTGGTGGCCCATACGGGGAACCTTTTCGAAGGACTCAGAACTTTTTGCAGTCAGGGCAGGGATCCGGTAAGTTCCCAAGTAAGGTGGGAATCCACTACAAAAGCGGGTAGTTTGCTCTACTCTGTAGATAGAGAGAGAACGGAAAGAGTTCGCGGAGCAGCGAACCGAAAGTAAAAGTTTAAAAGGAAACTTGTTAGTTTAACTATGGGCGCTTCTCAGTCGCACCCAATTTTTTTGGCTTTGAGTGAGCTGCTTCGTTCTAAGAATTTAAAAATTAAGAAAAGCACCTTAGAGAGATTTTTAGAGGAGTGTGATACCGTTGCACCATGGTTTGCAGTCTCTGGGAGTCTTACGGTCCCTTCATGGGAAAAGTTAGGGAGAGATCTAGATTTCGCTTTTGAACAGGGAACACTTAAGGGTGGCATGAAGCCTATTTGGAAGTTGGTAAGGAGCTGCCTTGAGGATCAACGATGCAGTGAGGCGATAGAGAATGGACAGGCTGCTCTAGAGATGTTGCAGGAAGAAAGATCAGAACAGGCAAGTAGTGAAGAGGGAACCAAGACTAGAAACAACTTGTACCCCGATCTCACAGAATCAGAAGACTCAGAGTCTACAGATTCTGAGGAAGAGCTGCAAGCTCTCATAGAGCAGATGGAGAAGACAAGAATAAGAAAGAGAGAGAAAAGGTGAGAGAAAGATGACCCCGGGGGGAGAGAGTGCTGTGAGTCCCCTTCGTGCCCAGTGATGCCGTCCGCACCCCCTTCGTATGTGGAGGGAAGGAATGGCAGTTCAGGGCGTTCCTTTTGTCCAGGAATCTGGAAGACAGTGAGGACAGAGTTATGCTTGGCCTACCCAGTGTTTCAAGATCCACAGGGCAGTTCAGACTGCCTCCGCCTTGAATAACTTGTCAGCCGATGTGGCTCATGCCTTGGACTTATACACTTTGGCAGTTGGCCCAGCTAGGCTGTGAGTGGAAAATGCAAGGACTGTGTGTCACATCTGTTCAGTATGCTAATTATGCAAGAGCTACAAATTTGTCTAGGACCCTGTCCAGTTATCTCTTACAGAATTGGTCATTTAAATTTGAAGATACCTTGAAGAAATTGAGACTGGCTGTGATCCACGTGAACTCCACCAGAGTGGATCTTTCCCTCGCTTCTGGACTGTCATCCTGGCTAACTTCCACGATGAATCATCTGAAGGAGTGGGCAGGTTTGGGAGCGATGGCGGGTCTTTTGGTGCTGGCCTCCCTGGTCTTCATGTGGTGTTTGTGTAGAATGAGAGCCACACAAAAGCGCAATGCAGCCATGATTATTCAAGCCTTCACAGCCATAGAAGCTGGACAGTCTCCCCAGGCTTGGTTAGCCACTCTGAAAACCAATTAAGTGCTCAGGATGCGAGGGTAAGCACTGCACTCCGAGTCAGCTTTTAGTGACTCGGAGAAGAGTATGTTCGTTTGCATGCGGGTTCATACCCCAGATCCCGCCTCTGAGAAAATGGTATCGGACGGGTCTGGTACTCATGGGATGGATGACATCTTATGAGGATCAAATAGTTGTCCTTTGGAATTTCAGAGATCGAACCTCTACTCTTGCCTGTGGCGTTCATTTAAAACAAAAAGGGGGAACTGTAGAGAGCTGCGAAGTGCCGCGCCTTGAAGAGGGCGCTGGCTTCCACCTTCCACCTCCCCGATGGTGAGCGCTCTCTGTCGTAAACAACTCCATATATGGCTAAGGCTGAGAATCTGGCTTGCTTCCTCGTATGTGGACCTATCTGCATTCACCACGTGGCGTACTGGGATTGGCTACCCAAAGGCCTTATATACGATGGGCTGACTTTCCTCAGGGTCAGAAGATTGTTCAAGGTTCCTGAATAAACTGCTTAAAGAAGAGTCCGAGCGTTGCGTCTTCCTTGCTGGTCGAGGCGGTCGCGACAATGCACTGTGAAGAGACATGGCCTGGTATCTCACTAAAACAATTGTGATGCCATTCACTGTGAGGAGGCATGGCCTAGGTTGTCTCTAGAATCAGTGTGATGACATGAACTCTGTGGAGATACAAACCAGGCTCTCACTGCAACCACAGTAATGTCATCCACTGTGAGGAGACATGGCCTGGCTTCTCTCTAGAATCACTGTGATGCAATCCACTTTATGAGATACAGCCCAGGCATGCAAGGCCACCACTGTGATGTCATCCACTGTGAGGAGACATGGCCTATGCTCTCAGTAGAACCACTGTGCTGCTATCCACTGTTAGGAGAAATGGCCTGGGTTCTCAATAGAACCACTGTGGTGCCATGAACTGTGAGGAGAAACATCCTGGGCTCTCACAAGACCACAGTGATGCCATTCACTGTGAGAAGGCATGACATGGGCTCTCACTATAATTACTCTTATGTCATCCACTGTGAGGAGACACAGTCTGGGTCCTCCATAGAACAACTGTGAAACTATCCATTGTGAGAAGACACAATCTGGTTCCTCACTAGTACCACTGTAATGCCATCAATTGTGAGGAGGTGCATCATGTGCTCTGACTAGAACCACTGTGATCCTATGCACTGCGAGGAGACAGGGCTGAGCCCTCACTATAACCAATGTCATAGGAACCACTATGAGGAGACAGGGCCTGTGCTCCAACTAGAGCCACTGTGATGCCATTCACTGTGAGGGGACACATGGCCTGGGCTCTCACTAGAGCCACTGTGATGCCA
>CM070791.1:7903756-8011067 GCA_036346955.1 Dipus sagitta | reverse complement strand
GTGATGGCATGACAGTGGATCTAATGATGTCACAGGCAATGTCTCCTCAGAGTGCATGACATAACAATGGCTCTATTGAGAGCCCAGGACTTGTCTTCTCAGAGTGCATGACATAACAATGGCTATTTTGAGAGCCCAGGCCTTGTCTCCTCGCAGTTGATGACATCACAATGGTTGTACTGACAGGCCCACCCCTGTCTCCTTACAGTGCATGGCATCACAGTATTTCTAGTGAGAGACCAGTCCATGTCTCCTCAAATCAATGGCATCACAATGTTTGTAGTGAGAGAACAGGCCATGTCTCCTAACAGTGGATGGCATCACAGAGGTTCTAACATGACCCTAGGCCTTGTCTCCTCACAGTGTATGGGATCACAGTGGTTCTATTGACAGGTCCTACCCTGTCTCCTCACACTGCATTGCATCACAGTGCTGCTAGAGATAACCCAGTCCATGTCTCCTCCTCACAGTCAATGGCATGACAGTGGTTCTAGTGAGGACAAAGACTGTGTCTCCTCACAGTGGATGACATCACAATAATTGCAATGAGAGCCTGGGCTGTATCTCCTCAAAATGTTTCACATCACAGTGGTATTAGTGAGAACCCAGGCAGTGTCTCCTCACAGTGAATGGCATCACAGTAGTTCTAGTGAGAGTCTGGGCCATGTCTCCTCACAGTGCAAAGCTTTACAGCAGTATTAGTGAGAGCCCAGTAAGTGTCACCTCACAGTGACGGCATAACAGTGTATCTAGTGCGAATCCAGGTGATGTCTCCTAACAGTTCGTGACATCACAATGGCTCTATTGAGAGCCCTGGCCATGTTTCCTCACAGTGGATTGTATCAAAATGTTTCTAGTGAGCAGCCCTGCCCAGTTTCACCACAGTGGTTCTAGTGAGAGCCCAGGCCATGTCTCCTGACAGTGGATAACATCACAGTAGTTCTGTTGAGAGGCTGGGCCCTGTCTCCTCACAATGCACTGCTATATAGTGGTATTAGTGAGAGCATAGTCAGTGTCTCCCCACACTGATGGCATGACAGTAGATCTAGTGAGAACTCAGGTGATGTCTCCTCAGATTATGTGACATCACAAGGGCTCCATTTGGAGCCCAAGCCATGTGTCCTCATGGTGGATTGCATCACAATTTTTCTAGTGATATGCCAGTCCCTGACTCCTCCGAGTGCATGGCATCACAGTGGTTGTAGTGAGAGCCCAAGCCATGTCTCCTCACAGTGTATGGTAGCACAGTGGTTATAGTGACAGGGCTGGCCCTGTTTCCTCACAGGGCATGGGATCACAGTGGTTCTAGTGAGAGCCCAGGCATTGTTTCCTCACAGTGGATGGCATCATAGTGGTTATAGGGCAGGTATGGCCCTGTATCCTCACAGTTCACAGCATCACAGTGGTTCTTTTGAGAGCCCAGGCCATATCTCATCACATTGGTAGGCATCACACAAGCTCTAGTGAGATCCCAGGCCATGTCTCCTCTCAGTGGGTGACATCACCATGTTTGCAGTGAGAGGCCGAGCTGTATCTCCTCAAAGTGGATCACATCATAGTGGCTTTAGTAAGAACCAAGGCATGTCTCCTCACAGTGGATGGCATCACAGTGGTTCTAGTGCGAGCCCAGGCCATGTCTCCTAATAGTGGATAAGATTACAGTGGTTCTACTGTGAGCCTAGGTCTTTTCTCCTCACAGTGGATGGCATCACAGTAGTTCTAGTGAGAATCCAGGCCTTGTCTCCTTACAGTGGAAGACATCACAGTGGTTCTATTGACAGGCCTTATACTCTCAGTATAAGGAATCACAGTGGTCCTTTTGAGACCCCAGGGCATGTCTCCACACAGTGGATGGCATCATAGTGGGTCTATTGACAGCACCGACCCTGTCTCCTCACAGTGCATTGCATCACATTGGCACTAGAGATAAGCCAGTCCATGTCTTCTCACAGTGAATGGTATGACAGTGGTTCTAGTAAGTACTGAGGCCATGTCTCTTCTCAGTCGATGACATCACAGTGGTTGCCCAGAAAGCCTGGGCTGGATCTCCTAAAAGTGGATTGCATTACAGTGGTTTTAGTGAGAATCAAGGCCCTGTCTCCTCACAGTGTATCCTCATAGTGCACGGCATCACAGTCATAATAGTGAGAGCCCAGCCCTGTCTCCTCACAGTGGATGGCATCAGATTGCTTCTAGTGAGAGCCCAGGCTGTGTCTCCTCATGGGAAATGACATCACAGTGGTTCTATTGACAGACCTGCCCCTGTCTCCTCACAATGCATGGCATAAAAGTGGTTATTTTGAGAGCCCAGGCCATGTATACTCACAGGGCATGTCATCACACTGGCTCTATTGAGAGCCCAGGGTGTGTCTCCTCACAGTGAATGGCATCACAGTGTTTCTAGGGACAGTCCCGGCCCTGTCTCCTCACAGTGCATGGCATCACAGTGGTTCTAGTGAGAGCCCAGGCTATGTCTCTTCATAGTGAATGGCAACACAGTGGTTGTAGTGACAGGCCCGGCCATATATCCTCACAGTGCATGGAATCACAGTGGTTCTTTTGAGAGGCCAGGCAATGTTTCCTCACAGTGGATATCATCAAAGTGGTTATAGGAACAGACCTGACCCTGACATAGTACATGGCATCACAGTGGTTCCAAAGAGCCCTGGCCGTGTCTCCTAAGTGAATGGCATCATAGTGTTTGTAGTGACAGGCCCGGCACTGTACCCTCAGAGTGCACACAATACAGTGGTTCTAGTGAGAGCCCAGGCAGTGTTTCCTCACAGTGGATGGCATCACAGTGGTTATAGGGACAGGCCTGGCCCTGTATCCTCACAGTGCACAGTATCACAGTGGTTCTTTTGAGAGCCCAGGCCATGTCTGCTCACAGTGGATGGCATTAGAGTGGCTCTAGTGATATCCCAGGCCATGTCTCTTCACAGTGAATGACATCTCCTTGGTTCTAGTGACAGGCTGACCCTGTCTCCTCACAGCGCATGGCATAACAGTGGGTCTAGTGAGAGCCTCAGCCATGTCTCCTCACAGTGAATGGCATCACAGTGGTTCTAGAGACAAGCCCGGGCCTGTCTCCTCATAGTGCATGACATCACAGTGGTTCTTTTGAGAGCCCTGGCCATGTATCCTCACAGTGAATAGCATCACAGTGGTTCTACTGTGAGCCTAGGCCTTGTCTCCTAAAGTCGATAGCATTACAGTGGTCTTAATGGCAGGCCTGACTCTCTGCTCACACTGCATTGCATCACAGTGGTAATAGAGATAACACAGTCCATGTCTCCTCAAAGTGAATGGTATGACAGTGGTTCTACTGGGGATTGAGGCCATGTCTCCTCACAGACGATGACATCACAGTTATTGCAGTGAGAGCCCAGGTTGTAGCTCCTGAAAGTGGATCACATCACAGTGGTTTTAGAGAGAACCCAGGCCATATCTCCTCACAGTGAATGGCACCACAGTAGTTCTAGTGAGAGACTAGGCTGTGTCTCCTCACAGTGGGTGACATCAAAGTAGTTCTAGTGAGAGTTTTGGCCCTGTCTCCTCACAGTGCATTGCTTCACAGTGGTAGTAGTGAGAGCCCAGTCAGTGTTTCCTCACAGTGAAGGCATGACAACAGATCTACTGAGAACCCAGGCGATGTCTCCTCAGTGTGCATGACATCACAGTGTCTCTATTGAGAGCTCAGGTGATGTGTCCTCACAGTGGAATGCATCACAGTGGTTCTAGTGACAGGCCAGGCCCTGTCTCCTCACAGTGCGTGGTATCACAGTGTTTCTTGTCAGAGCCCAGCCATTTCTCTTAGCAGTGAATGGCATCACAATGGTTCTAGTGACAGGCCTGGCCCTGTCTCCTCTCAGTGCATGGCATCACAGTAGTATTTTTGAGAGCCCAGACCATGTCTCCTCACTTGGGTGGCATCACAGTGGCTCTAGTGAGAGCCTAGACTGTGTCTCCTCACAGTGAATGGAATCACAGTGATTCTAGTGACAGGCCTGGTACCATCTCCTCACAGTGCTTGTCATCACAGTGGTTCTAGTGAGAGCCCAGGCTGTGTCTCCTCACAGTGAGTAGTATCACAGTGGTTCTAGTGAGAATCCAATCCATGTCTCCTCACAGTGGATGACATCACAGTATTTCTAGTGAGAGGATGGGCTCAGTCTCCTCACAGTGCACTACTTCACATGGTATTAGTGAGAGCCCAGTCAGTATCTCCTCACAGTGATTGCATGACCGTGGATCTAGTGAGAACCCAGGCAATATCTCATCAGTTTGCATGACATCACAATGGCTTTATTGAGAGCCCAGGCCATGTTCCTCACAGTGGATTCCATCACAATGGTTCTAGTGACAGGCACGGCCCTGTCTCCTCATAGTGTATGGCATCACAGTGGTTCTTTTGAGAGCCCAGGCTGTGTTTCTTCACAGTGAATGGCAGCACAGTGGTTGTACTGACAGACCTGGCCCTGTTTCCTCACAATGCATGGGATCATAGTGGTACTAGTGAGAGCCCAGGCAGTGTCTCCTAGTTGGATGGCATGACAGTGGTAATAGGGACAGACACAGTCCTGTATCCTGACAATGCATGGCATCACAGTGGTTCTTTTGAGAGTTCAGGCTGTGTCTCCTCACAGTGGATGGTATCACAGTGGTTCTAGTGAGATCCCAGGCAGTGTCTCCTCACAGTGAATGGCATCACAGTTGTTATTTTGACAGGACAGGCCCTGTCTCCTCACAATGCACTACTTCACCATGGTATTAGTAAGAGCCCAGTCAGTATCTCCTCACAGTGATGGCATGACCATGGATCTAGTGAGAACCCAGGCAATATCTCCTCAGATTGCATGACATCACAAAGGCTCTATTGAGAGCCCAGGCTATGTTCCTCACAGTTGATTGCATCAAAATGGTTCTAGTGACAGGCCAGGCCCTGACTCATACCAGTGATAGTCCAGGCCGTGTTTCCTCACAGTGAATGGCAACACAGTGGTTTTAGTGACAGACACGGCTCTGTTAACTCACAGTGCATGGGATCACAGTGGTTCTAGTGAGAGTCCAGACAGTGTCTCCTACAGAGCATGGCATCACAGTGGTAATAGGGACAGGCCCAGCCCTGTATCCTCATAGTGCATGGCATCCCAATGATTCTTTTGAGAGCCCAGGCCATGTCTCTTCACAGTGGGTGGCATCACAGTGGCTCTTGTGAGAGCCTAGACTGTGTCTCCTCACAGTGAATGGCATCACTGTGATTCTAGTGACAGACCTGTTACTGTCTCCTCACAGTGCTTGTCATCACAGTGGTTCAAATGAGAGCCCAGGCTGTGTCTCCTCACAGTGAATAGCATCACAGTGGTTCTAGTGGGAACCCATGTCATGTCTCCTCACAGTGCACTGCTTCACAGTGGTATTAGTGAGAGCCCAGTCAGTATCTCCTCACAATGATGGCATGACCGTGGATCTAGTGAGAACCCAGGCAATATCTGCTCAGATTGCATAACATCACAATGGCTCTATTGAGATCCCAGGCCATGTTCCTCACAGTGGATAGCATCACAGTGGCTCTAGTAAGATTCCAGGCTGTGTCTCCTCATACTGATTGGCATTATAGTGGTTCTAAAGAGAGTCCAGGCCATGTCTCCTCACAGTGAATATCAACACAGTGTTTGTAGTGACAGTCCTGGCCCTGTTTCCTCACAGTGCATGAGATCATCGTCATTCTAGTCATAGCCTGGGCAGTGTTTCCTCACAGTGGGTGGCATCACAGTGGTTATAGGGACAGTTCTAGCCCTGTATACTCACAGTGTGTGGCATCACAGTGGTTCTCTTGAGAGCCCTGGCCATGTCTCCTAACAGGATTGCATCAGTGGTTCTAGTAACAGGCCCGAACCTGTCTCCTCAAAGTGCATGGTACCACATTGGTTTAAATGTGAGCCCAGGCCATTTCTCCTCATAGTGGATGGCATCACATTGGCTCTATTGAGAGCCCAGGTTCTGTGTCCTCACATTAGATGGCACTGCAGCAGTTCTACTGAAAGATGAGGCCCTGTCATCTCACAGTGCATTGCTTCACAGTGGTATTAGTGTGCACCAAGTCACTGTATCCTAACAGTGAGGGTGCAGACAATGTCTCCTCAGAGTGCATGCCATCACAGTGGCTCTAGTGAGAGCCCAGGCCTTGTCTCCTCACAGTTGATGGCATCACAATGGTTCTACTGACAGGATTGGCCCAGTCTCCTTACAGGGCATGGTGTCACAGTGTTTATAGTGAGATCCCAGGCCATGTCTCCTCACAGTGAACCACATCACAATGGTTCTAGTGACAGGCCCGGCCCTTTCTCCTCACAATGCATGGCATCACAGTGCTTCTAGTGAGAGCCCAGGCCATGTCTCCTCACAGTGAATATCAACACAGTGGTTGTAGTGACAGGCCCAGCAATGTTTCCTCACAGTGCATGGGTTCACAGTGGTTCTAGTCAGAGCCCAGGCAGTGTCCCCTCACAGTGGAAGGCATCACAGTGGTTATAGGGACAGGCATTGCCCTGTATCCTCACAGTGCAAAGCATCACAGTGGTTCTCCTGAGAGCCCAGGCCCTGTCTCCTCAGAGTGGATGGCATCACAGTGGTTCTACTTTGAGCCTATGCCTTGTCTTCTCTCAGTGGATGGCATCACAATGGTCATATTGACAGGCCCAGCCCTATCTACACACACTGTAAGGTATCACAGTGATCCATTTGAGAGCCCATGCCATGTCTCCTCACAGTGGATGGCACCACAGTAGCTCTAGTGAGAGACTAGGACACGTCTCCTCACATTGGATGATGTCACAGTAGTTCTACTGGCAGACTGGACCCTGTCTCCCCACAGTGCACTGCTTTCCAGAGGTATTAATGAAAGCCCAGTCAGTGTCTCCTCACAGTGATGACATGACAGTGGATGTAATGAGAACCTAGGTGATGACTCCTCAGATTGCATGGCATCACAATGGCTCTATTGAGAGCCCAGGCCATGTGCCCTCACAGTGGATTGCATCACATAGTTGTAGTTACAGGCCGAGTCCTGACTCCTCACAGTGCATGGCATCACATTGGTTCTAGTGAGAACCAAGGTTGTGTTTCCTAACAGTGGATAGTACCACATTGGTTGCAGTAAGAGTCAGGCTGTATCTCCTCAAGGTGGATCACATGCCAGTGGTTTTTTATGAGAACCCAGGCTCTGTCTCCTCACAGTCAGTGGCATCACAGTAGTTTGAGTGAGATACAGGGCCCTGTCTCCTCACAGTGCACTGCTTTACAGTGCTATTAGTGAAATTCTAGTCAGTGTCTCTTCAGTGATGGCATGACAGTGGATCTAATGAGAACCAAGGCAATGACTCCTCAGAGTGCATAACATCACAATGGCTCTTGTGAGAGCCCAGAACTTATGTCCTCAAAGTCAATGGCATCACAATGGTTCTACCGACCGGCCCAGCCTGTCTCCTTACAGTGCAGGGCATCACAGTGTTTCTAGTGAGAGCCCTGGCTATGACCCTCACAGTGAATGGCAACACAGTGTTTGTTGTGACAGGCCAGGCCCTGTCTCCTCATAGTGTATGGAATCACACTGGTTCTAGTGAGAGCCCAGTCTGTGTCTTCTTACAGAAAATGGCATCACAATGGTTCTAGGGAAAGGTCTGGCCCTGTATACTCATAGTGCATGACATCACATTGGTTTTGAGGGCCCAGGCTGTCTCCTCACAGTGGATGGCATCACTGTGGTTCTAGTGAGAACCCAGGCCATGTCTCCTAACAGTGGATTACATCACAGTGGTTTTACTGTGAGCCTAGGCCTTTTCTCCTCACAGTGAATGGTATCACAGTGGTTCTATTGACAGGCCTGGCCCTGTCTATGCACAGTGTAAGGGATCACAGTGGTTCTTTGGAGAGCCAAGGCCATGTCTCCTTACAGTGGATGGCATCATAGTGCCTCTACTAAGAGCCCAGACCATGCCTCCTCAAAGTGGATGGCATCACAGTGGTTGTAGTGAGACATCAGGCCATGTCTCCTAACAGTGGATAGTGGTTCTACTGACAGCTCCAAATGTTTCTCCTCACACTGCGTTGCATCACGGTGGTAATACAGATAACCCAGTCCATTTCTCCTCACAGTGAATGGTATGACAGTGGTTAAAGTGAGGACCAAGGCCATGTCTCCTCACGGTGAATGACATCCACAGTGCTTGCAGTGAGAACAGGGCTATATCTCCTCAAGGTGGATCACATCACAGTGCTTTTAGTGAAAACCCAGGCCATGTCTCCTCACAGTGAATGACATCACAGTGCTTCTAGTGAGGACCCTGGCCTTGTCTCGTCACAGTAAATGGCAACACAGTGGTTGTAGTGATGCAGCCAGCCCTGTTTCATCCCAGTGCATAGGATCACATTGGTTCTAGTGAGAGATCAGGCAGTGTCTCCTCACTGTGGATGGCATCCCAGTCGTTGTAATGACAGGCCCGAAACTGTCTCCTAACAGGGCATGGCATCACAGTGGTTCTAGTGACAGGCCCGACCCTGTCTCCTCACAGTGCATTGCATCACAGTGGTTCTAGTGAGAGCCCAGGCCATGTTTCCTCACAGTGGATGGCATCACAGTTGCTCTAGTGCAAGCCCCGGTGGTATGTCCACACAGTGGATGATATCAGAGCAGTTATAGTGATAGACTGGGCCCTGCACCTCACAATGCATTGCTTCATAGTAGTATTAGTGAGAGCCCAGTCAGTATATCCTCACAGTGATGGCATTACAGTGGATCTAGTGAGCATGCAGGCAATGTCTCCTCACAGTGCATGACATCACAATGGCTCTATGGAGAGCCCATGCCTTGTCTCCTTACAGTTGATGGCATCACAATGGTTGTACTGAATGGCCCGGCTCTGTCTCCTTACACAGCATGGCATCAGTATTTCTAGTGAGAGCACAGGCCATGTCTCATCAAAGTGAATGGCTCTGAAATGGTTTTATTGGCAGGCCCAGCCATTTCTCCTCACAGTGCATGGCATCAGAGTGTTTCTAGTGAGAGCCCAGACTGTGTCTCCTCACAATAAATGACATCACAGTGGTTCTGGCGAGAGCACAGGCTATGTCTCCTCACAATGAATGGTATCACAGTGGCTATAGTGACAGGCCTGGCCTTGTCTCCTCACAGTGCATAGGATCACAGTGGTTCTAGTGAGAGCTCAGCAATGACTCTTCACAGTGGATGACATTACAGTGGTAACAGCGACAGGCCCGGCCCTGTATTGTCACAGTGCACTGCATCACAGTGGTCTTTTGAGAGGCCAGGCCATGTCTCCTCAGAGTGGATGGCATCACAGTGGTTCTAGTGACAGGCCTGACCCAGTCACCTCACAGTGCATGGCATCACCATTGTTCTAATGAGAGCCAAGTGGTGTCTCCTCACAGTGCATGGCATCACAGTGTTTCTAGTGAGAGCACAGGTTGTGTCTCCTCACAGTGAATGGCATCGCATGGTTCTATTGGTAGGCCCAGCCCTTTCCCCTCACAGTGCATGGCATCAGAGTGTTTCTAGTGAGAGCCTAAGCTCTGTCTCCTCACAGTAAATGACAACACAGTGGTTCTAGTAACAGACCTGGACCCTGTCTCCTCACAGTGCATGGCATCACAGTGGTTTTTTGAGAGCCCAGGCCATGTCTCCTCACAGCAGATGCCATCACAGTGGCTCTAGTGAGAGCTCAGTGTATGTCCCTCACTGTGAATGGCATCACAGTGCTACTAGGGACAGTCCCAGCCCTGTAACCTCACAGTGAATGGCATGAAAGTGGTTCTAGTGAGAGACCAGGCCAGTGTCTCCTAACAGTGGAATGTAACACAGTGTTTCTTCTTTGAGCCTGTGCCTTGTCTCCTCACAGTGGATGGCACCACAGTACTTCTAGTGAGAGAGTAGGCTATGTCTCCTCACACTGGATGACATCACAGTAGTTCTAGTGACAGACTGGACCCTGTCTTCCCACAGTGCCCTGCTTTACAGAGCTATTAGTGAAAGCCCAGTCATTGTTTTCTCACAGTGATGGCATGTGAGTGGATCTAATGAGAACCCAGGCGATGTTTCCTCAGATTGCATGACATCACAATGGCTCTACTGAGAGCCCAGTCCATGTGTCCTCACAGTGGAATGCATCACTTGATTCCAGTGACAGGCCCAGCCCTGTCTCCTCACAGTGCATGGCATCACATTGGTTCTAGTGAGAGACATGTCTGTGTTTCCTAAGAGTGGATAGTATCACATTAGTTGCAGTGAGAGTCGGGCTGTATCTCCTCAAGGTGGATCTCATGCCAGTGGTTTTGGTGAGAACCCAGACCATGTGTCCTCACAGTAAATGGCATCATGGTAGTTCGAGTGAGAGACTAGGCCATGTCTCCTCATAGTGGATGGCATGACAGTAGTTCTAGTGAGATACTGGGCCCTGTCTTCTCAAATTGCACTGCTTTACAGTGGTATTAGTGAAAGCCCGGTCAGTGTCTCCTCACAATGACGGCATGTGAGTGGATCTAATGAGAACCCAAGGCAATGTCTCCTCACATTGCATGACATCACAATGGCTCTATTGAGAGCCCAGGCCATGTGTCCTTACAGTGGAATGCATCACATGGTTCCAGTGACAGCTCCAGCCCTGACTCCTCACAGTTCATGGCATCACATTGGTTCTAGTGAGAGACAAGGCTGTGTCTCCTAAGAGTGGATAGTATCACATTGGTTGCAGTGACAGCCAGGCTGTATCTCCTCAAGGTGGATCGCATGCCAGTGGTTTTAGTGAGAACCCAGACCATGTCTCCTCACAGTAAATGGTGTCATGGTAGTTCGAGTGAGAGACTAGGCCATGTCTCCTCACAGTGGATGATATCACAGTATTTCTAGTGATAGACCAGGCCCTGTCTCCTTACATTGCACTGCTTTACAGTGGTATTAGTGAAAGCCCCGTCAGTGTCTCCTCACAATGATGACATGAAAGTGGATCTAATGAGAACACAGGCGATGTCTCCTCAGATTGCATGATATCACAATGGCTCTTTTGAGAGCCCAGACCATTTTTCCTACAGTGGATTGCATCACCATGGTTCAAGTGACAGGCCCGGCCCTGTCTCCTCACAGTGCATGGCATCACAGTTCTTCTAGTGAGAGCCCAGGTGGTGTTTCCTCACAGAGGATGACATGAGAGACAGGGCACTGTCAACTCACAGTGCATTGCTTCTCAGTGGTATTAGTGAGCACCTAGTCAGTGTATCCTCACAATCATGGCACTACAGTGGTTCTAGTGAGGATGCAGGCAATGTGTCCTCAGAGTGCATGACATCAGAGTGGCTCTATTGAGAGCCCAGGCCTTGTCTTCTCCCAGCCTATGGCATCACATTGGTTCTACTGACAGGCCTGCCCCTGTCTCCTTACAGTGCAGAGCATCACAGTGTTTCTAGTGAGAGCCCAGGCCATGTCTCCTCAAAGTGAATGGCATCAAAGTGGTTAGAGTGATAGGCCTGGCCCTGTCTCCTCACAGTGCATGGGATCAGAGTGGTTCTAATGACAGCCCAGGCAGTGACTCCTCACAGTGAATGGCATTACAGTGGTTATAGGGACAGGCCTGGCCCTGTATCCTCACAGTGGTTGGCATCACAGTGGCTCTAGAGAGATCCCAGGCTGTGTCTCCTCATAGTGCATGGCATCACATTGGTTCTCATAAGAGCCCAGGCCATGTCTCTTCACAGTGAATGGCATCACAATGGTTGTAATGACAGGCCCAGCAATGTCTTCTCACAGTGGATGTCATCGCAGTGGCTCTAGTGAGAACATGGGCTATATTTAATCAAAGTGGATTACATCTCAGTGGTTTTAGTTACAACCCAATCCCTGTCTCCTCAGTGAATGGCATCACAGTAGTTCTAGTGAGAGGCTGGACCCTGTCTCCTCACAGTACACTGCTTTATAGTGTTATTATGTAGAGCCCAGTTAGTGTCTCCTCACAGTGATGGCATGACAGTGGATCTAATGAGAACCCAGGTGATGTCTCCCCAGTTGCATGGCATTACAATGGCTCTACTGAGAATCCAGGCCATTTTCCTCATAGTGGATTGCATCACAGTGGTTCTATTGACAGGCCCTCCCTTGTATCCTCACAGTTCTTGGCATCACAGTGGTTCTAGTGAGAGCCCAGTCCATTCTCCTAGCAGTGGATAGCATCTCAGTGGTTCTACAGTGATCATAGGACTTGTCTCCTCATGGTGGCTGGCATCACAGTGGTTCTATTGACAGGCCCGACCCTGTCTCCTCACACTGCATTGCATACTAGAGATAACCCAGTCTTCTCACAGTGATTGCATGACCATGAATGTGGTGAGGATGCAGGCGATGTCTCCTCAGAGTGTATGACTTAATCATAGCTCTATTGAGAGCCCAGGCCATGGCTCCTCACAGTGGATTGCATCAATGTGGTTCTACTGACAGGTGCATCATTTATACTCACAGTGCAAGCCATCACAGTGTTTCTAGTGAGATCCCAGGCATGTCTCCTCTCAGAGAATGGCATCACAATGGTTCTAGTGACAGGTGCAGCTCTGTCTCCTAACAGTGCATGGCATCACTGTGTTTCTAGTGAGAGCCCAGGATTTGTCTCCTCACAGTAAATGGCATCACAGTGGTTCTACTGACAGGCCCTGTGCTGTATCCTCACAGTGTATGACATCACAGTGGTACTTTTGAGAGCTCAGGCTGTGTCTCTTCACAGTGAATCACATCACAGATGTTCTAGAGAGAGCCCAGGCCCTGTCTCCTAACAGCGGGTTGCATCACAGTGGTTCTACTGAGAGCCTAGGCTGTGTCTCCTCACATCAGATGACATCATAGTGGTTCTATTGACAGGCCCAGCCCTGTCTACTCACAGTGTAAGTCATCACAATGGTTCCTTTGAGCACCCAGGCAATGTCCTTCACAGTGGCTGGCATCACAGTGCCTCTACTGAGAGCCCAGACCATGTCTCCTCAAAGTGGATGGCAACACACTGGTTGTAGTGAGAGACAAGGCAATGTCTCCTAACAGTGGATGCAATCATAGAGATAGTAGTAGGAGCCCAGGCCATGTTTACTCACTGTGGATAGCATCACAGTGGCTCTAGTGTGAGCCCAGGCCATGTCTCCTTACAGTGGATGGCATCACAGTGGTTCTATTTAGAGACGAGGTAGTATGTGATCACATTGGATGACATTGCAATAGTTCTAGAAAGAGACAGGGCCCTGTCACATCACTGTGTGTTGCTTCACATTCATATTGGTGAAAGCCCAGTCACTGTACCCTGACAATGATGGCATGGCAGTGGATCTAGTGAGGAACCAGGCAATGTCTGCCCAGAGTGCTTGATATCACAATGGCTCTATTGAAACCCAAGCCTTGTCTTCTCACAGTCGAAGGCATCACAATGGTTCTACTGATAGGCCCAGCTCTGTCTCCTTACAGTGCATGGCATCACAGTGTTTTTAGTGAGAGCCCAGGGTGTGTCTCCTCACAGTAAATGTCATCACAGTGGTTCTAGTGACAGGCCTGGCCCTGTGTCCTCACAATGCATGACATCATATTGGTTCATTTGACTGCCCAGGCAGTGCCACCTGACAGTGAATGGCATCACAGTGGCTCTAGTGAGAGCCCAGGACATGTCCTCTCATAGTGAATGGCATCACAGATGTTCTAGTGAGAGTCCAGGCCATGTCTCCTAACAGTGGATTGTATGGCAGTGGTTCTACTGTGAGCCTAGGCCTTTTCTCCTCACCGTGGATGGCATCACAGTGGTTCTATTGATAGGCCCGACCCAGTCTATTCACAGTGTGAGGAGGCATCACAGTGATTCTAGTGAGAGCCCAGGTCATGTCTCCTAACAGTAGATTGCATCACAGTAGTTCTACTGTGATCCTAAGTATTGTCTCTTCACTGTGGATGGCAGTACAGTGGTTCTACTGACAGTCCCAGCTCTGTCTACTCACAGTGTAAGGCATCACACTGGTCATTTTCAGAACCCTGTCCATTTCTGCTCACAGTGGATGGCATCACAGCACCTCTACTGAGAGCCCAGACCACATCTCCTCAAAGTGGATGGCATCGCAGTGGTTGTAGTAAGAGGCCAGGCCATGTCTCCTAACAGTGGATAACATCACAGTGGTTCTACTGAGAGCCTATGCCTTATCTGCTCACACAGCATTGCATCACAGTGGTACTAGAGAAAACCGAGTCTATGTCTCCTCACAGTGAATGTCATGTCAGTGGTTCTAGTGAGGACCAAGTCCATGTCTCTTCACAATGGATCACATCACAGTGGTTGCAGTGAGAGCCCAGGCTGTATCTCCTCAAAGTGAATCTCAGCAAAGTTGTTTGAGTGAGAACCTAGGCCACATGTCTTCACAGTGAATGGCATCACAGTAGTTCTAGTGAGAGACTATGCCATGTCTCCTCACAGTGGATGATATCACAGTAGTTCTAGAGAGAGACTAGGTCTGGAATCCTCACAGTGCACTGCTTTACAGTGGTATTAGTGAGAGCCCAGTCAGTGTCTCCTCACAATGATTGCATGTGAGTTGATGTAGAAAGAACCCAGGCGATGTCTCCTCAAATTGCATGACATCAAAATGGCTCTGTTGAGAGCCCAGCCATGTATCCTCACAGTGGATTGCATCACAATGCTTCTAATAACAGGCATGGCCCTGTCTCCTCACAGTTCATGGAATCTCAGTGGTTCTAGTGAGAGCCCAGGCTGTGTCTCTTCACAGTGAATGGCAACACAGTGGTTGTAGTGACAGGCCCGGCCCTGTTTCCTCACAGTGCATGGGATCACAGTGGTTCTACTGAGAGACAAGGCAGTGTCTTCTCACAGTGGGTGGCCTTAGAGTGGTTTTAGGGCCATGACAGACCTTGTCTTCACAGTGCACAACACCACAGTGGTTCTTTTGAGAGCTCAGGCCATGTCTCCTCACATTGGGCAGCATCACAGTGGCTCTAGTGAGATCCCAGGCCATGTTTCCTCACAATGAATGATATCACACTGGTTCTAGGGACAGATATGACCCTGTCTCCTTATAGTGCATGGCATCACAGTGGGTCTACTGAGAGCATAGGCCGTGTCTCCTCACAGTGAATGGCATCAAAGTATTTGTAGTTGCGGGCCCAGCATTGTCTCCTCACACTGCATGTGATCTCAGTGGTTCTAGTGTGGACCCAGACCATGTTTCCTCACAGTGGATGGCATCACAGTGACTGTATTGAGAGCCCAGGCGGTTTGTTCTCACATTGGATGACATTGCAGGAGTTCTAGTGAAAGACAGAGCCTCGTCATCTTACAGTGCATTGCTTCACAGTGGTATTAGTGAGATCCCAGCCAGTGGATCCTTACAGTGATGACATGACAGTGGAACTAGTGAGGATGCAGGCAATGTCTCCTTAGATTGGATCACCACACAATGGGCATATTGAGAGTCGAGGTCTTGTGTCCTCACAGTCGATGGCATGCTTCTACTGACAGGCCTGGCCCTGACTGCTGACAGTACATGGCATCACAGTGTTTCTAGTGAGAGGCCAGGCTGTGTCTCCTCACAGTAAATGGCATCATAGTGGTTCTATTGACAGGTCCATCCTGGTCTCCTCTCAGTGCATGACATCACAGTGGTTCTTTTGAGAGCCCAGGCATCACAGTGGCTCTAGTGAGAGCCCAGGCCGTGTCTCCTAACAGTGAATTGCATCACAGTGGTTCTACTGTGAGCCCACAGGGCTTTTCTCCTCCCAGTGGATGGCATCCCAGTGTTTCTATTGACAGGTATGGCCCTGCCTACTCACAGTGTAAGTCACCATGTAGTTCTTTTGAGAGCCCAGGCTATGTCCCCTCACAGTGGATGGCATCACAGTGCTTCTAATGAGAGCCCAGACTGTGTCTCCTCAAAGTGGATAGCATCTCAGTGGTTGTAGTGAGAGACCCGGCTCTGTCTCCTAACAGTGGATAGCATTACAGTGGTTCTCCTGTGAGCCTAGGCTTGTCTCCTCACTGTGGATGGCATCACAGTGGTTATATTGACAGGCTCGACCCTGTCTCCTCAAACTGCTTTGTTTCACAGTGGTACTACAGATAACTCAGTCCAGGTCTCCTCACAGCAAATGGCATCACAGTTGTTCTAGGGCCAGGCCTGGCCCTGTCTCCTCACAGTGCATGGCATAACAGTGGTTCTAGTGAGAACACATGCCATGTCTCCTCACAGTGAATGGCATCACAGTGGTTGTAGTGAAATGACTGGCACTGTCTCCTCACAGTGCATGTGATCACGGTGGTTCTAATATGGACCCAGGGTGTGTTTCCTCAAAGTGGATGGCATCACAGTGGCTCTAGTGTGAACCTAGTCCATGTCCCCTAACAGTGGGTGACATCATGGTGACTATAGTGAGAGCCCAGGTGGTGTGTCCTCACATTGGATGACATTGCAGCATTTCTAGTGTGAGTGGTATTAGTGAAAGTCCAGTCAGTATATCCTCACAGTGATGGCATGACATTGGATCTAGTGAGGACTCCATAAATGTCTGCTCAGAGTGCATGACATCACAATGGCTTTATTGAAAGCCCAGGCCTTGTGTCCTCACAGTTGATGCCATCACCATGGTTCTACTGACAGGCCCAGCCCTGTATCCTCACAGTGCATGTCATCATTGGATCTAGTGAGCCCAGGCCTTGTATCTTCAAAGAGGATGGCATCACAGTGGTCATAGTGTGAGCCCAGGTCATGTCTCCTAAAGTGGATAGATCACAGTAGTTCTACTGTGAGACTAAGCCTTGTCTCCTCAAAATGTATGGCATCACAGTGGTTCTATTGACAGGCCCGACCCTGTCTCCTCACACTGAATTGCATCACAGTGGTACAAGAGATAACACAGCCCATGTCTCCTCACAGTGAACGGCATCACAATGGTTCTAGTGACAGGCCCAGCCTTTTCTCCTCACAGTGCACAGCATCACAGTGGTTCTTTTGAGAGTCCAGGCTGTGTCTCCTCAAGGTAAATGACATCACAGTGGTTTTAGTCACAGACCTGGACCCTGTCTCCTCACAGTGCATGCCATCACAGTGGTTCTTTTGAGAGCCCAGGCCATGTCTCCTAACAGTAAATGACATCACGGTGGCTCAAGTGAGATTCAAGGATCTGTCTTCTCACAGTGCATGGCATCACAGTGTTTCTAGGGACAGTCCCAGCCCTGTAACCTCACAGTGAATGGCATGAAAGTGGCTCTAGTGAGAGCCCAGGCTGTGTCTCATAACAGTGGACTGTATCATAGTGGTTCTACTTTGAGCCTAGGCCTCATCTCCTCACAGTGGATGGCATCACACTGGTTCTATTCAAAGGCTCAGCCCTGTCTACTCACAGTATAAGGCATCACAGCGGGTCTATTGACCGGCCTGACCTTTTCACCTCACAAAGCATTGTGTCACAGTGGTCTTAGAGATAACCCAGTCCATGTCCTCATAGTGAATGGTATCACAGTAGTTCAAGTGAGAGTGTAGGCCATGTCTCCTCACAGTGGATGACACCACAGTAGATTTAGTGACAGACCGGACCCTGTCTCCTCACAGTGTACTGTTTTACAGTGGTATTTGTGAAAGCCTAGTCAGTGTCTCCTCACAGTGATAGCATGACAGTGGATCTAATGAGAACCCAGGTGATGTCTCCTCAGATTTCATGACATCACAATGGCCCTTTTGAGGGCCCAGGCCATTTGTCCTACAGTGGATTGCACCATGGTGGTTATAGTGACAGGCCTGGACATGTCTCTTCACAGTGCAGGGCATCACAGTGTTTCTAGTGGGAGCCCAGGCTGTGTCTCCTCACAGTGAATGGAAACACAATGGTTGTAGTGACAGACCTGGCCTTGTATCCTCATAGTGCATGGCATCATAGTTTTCTTGAGAGTCCTGGCCATGTCTCCTCATAATGGATGGTATCACAGTGGCTCTAGTGAGATGCTAGGCTGTGTCTCCTCACAGTGGATGGCATCACCCTGGCTCTACTGAGATCCCAGGTGGTGTGTCCTCACAGAAGAACCAGGCCATGTCTCCTCACAGTGGATGACAACATGGTACTTCCAGTGAGAGGCTGGGCACTGTCACCTCACAGTGCATTGCTTCACAGTGGTATTAGTTAGTGCCCAGGCAGTTTGTCCTCACAGTGATGGCATGAGAATGGATCTAGTGAGGATGCAGGCAATGTCTCCTCAGAATGAATGCATCACAATGGCTATAGTGAGAGGCCAAGGCTTGTCTCCTCACAGTCGATGGTATCACAATGGTTCTACTGACAGGCTCGGCCCTGTCTACTTACAGTGCATGGCATCACAGTGTTTCTAGTGAGAGCCCAGGCTGTGTCTCCTCACAGTAAATGGCATCACAGTGGTTCTAGTGACAGGCTTGGCTCTGTCCACTCACAGTGCATGGCATCACAGTGGTTCTAGTGAGAGCCCTGGACATGTCTCCTCACAGTGAATGGCATCACATTGGTTCTAGTGACAGCCAAGACTCTTTCTCCTCACAGTGCATGGGATCACAGTGGTTCTCATGCGAGCCCAGTTCATGTCTCTTCACAGTGGATGGCATCACAGTGGTAATAGCGAAAGGCCCGACCTTGTATCCTCACAGTGAATAGCATCACATTGGTTCTAGTGACAGGCCCAACTCTTTCTCCTCACAGTGCATGGCATCATGGTGGTTCTAGTGAGAGCCCTGGCCATGTCTCCTCACAGTGAATGGCAACACAGCGGTTGTAGTGACAGGCCTGACCCTGTCTCCTCACAGTGCATGGCATCACAGTGGTTCTAGTGAGAGACCAGGCAGTGACTCCTCACAGTGTATGGCAGTATAGTGGTTATAGGGACAGAACTGGCCCTGTATCTTCATAGTACACGGCATCACAGTGGTTCTTGTGAGAGCCCAGACCATGTCTCCTCACAGTGGTAGGCCTCACAGTGGCTCTAGTGAGATCCCAGGCCATGTCTCCTCATAGTGAATGGCATCACAGTGGTTCTAATGACAGTCCCAACCTTGTCATTTCACAGTGCATGGCCTCACATTAGTTCTAGTGAGAGCCCCAGGCCATGTTCCTGCACAGTGAATGGCATCACTGTGGTTGTAGTGACAGGCCCAGCTACACCTCCTCATAGTGGATGTCATCACCCTGGCTCTAGTGAGAGCCCAGGCTATATCTACTCAAAGTGGATTGCATCACAGTGGTTTTAGTGAAAACCCAGTCCCTGTGTCCTCACAGTGAATGGCATCACAGTAGTTTAAGTGAGTGCCTAGGCCTTGTCTACACAGTGGATGACATCACAGTAGTTCTAGTGAGAGGCCAGGCCCTTTCTCCTCACAGTGCACAGTATTACACTGGTATTAGTGTGAGCCCAGTCAGTGTCTCCTCACAGTGATGACATGACAGTTGATCTAGTGATAAGCCAGGCGAAGTCTCCTCAGATTGCATGACATCACAATGGCTCTATTGAGAGCCCAGGACATGTGTCCTCACAGAAGATGGCATCACAATGGTTCTTGTGACAGACCCAGCCCTGTCTCCTTACAGTGCATGGCATCTCAGAGGTTCTAGTGACAGGCCAAGCCCTCTCTCCTCATAGTGAATGGCATCACAGTGGTTGTAGTGAGTCTTGCCCCTTTCTCCTCACAGTGCATGGGACCACAGTGGTTCTTGTGAGAGACCAGGCAGTGACTCTTCACAGTGGATGGCATTACAATGGTTATAGGGACAGGCCCGGCCCTGTATCCTCACAGTGAACAGCATGGCAGTGGTTCTTTTAAGAGCCCAGGCTGTGTCTACTCACGGTGGATGGCATCACAGTGGCTCTAGTGAGATCCCAGGCCATGACTCCTCATAGTGAATGGCATCACAGTGGTTCCAGTTACAGGCCCAGCAATATATCCTCACAGTGCATGACATCATAGTGGCTCTTTTTGAGCCCAGGCCTTGTCCCCTCACAGTGGATGGCATCACAGTGGCTCTAGTGAGAGCCAAGGCCATGTCTCCTCACAGTGCATGGCATGACAGTGGTTCTACTGTGAGCCTAGGTTATGTATCCTCACAGTGGATGGCATCACAGTGGTTCTATTGACAGGCCTGACCCTGTCTCCTCACACTGCATTGCATCACAGTGGTACTAGAGATAACCCAGTCCATATGGCCTCACAGTGAATGGCATGACAGTGGTTCTAGTGATGACCAAGGCCATGTCTCCACAGAGTGGATGATATCACAGTGTTTGCAGTGAGAGCATGGGCTGTATCTCTTCAGAGTGGAATACCTCACAGTAGGTTTTAATGAGAACCCAGGCCATGTCTCCTCACAGTGAATGGTATCACAGTAGTTCTAGTGAGAGACTATGCTGTGTCTTCTCACAGTGGATGATATCAAGGAGTTCTAGTGAGAGACCGGCCCTGTCTCTTCACAGTGCACTGCTTTATAGTGTTACTAAGAGAGCCCAGTAAGTGTCTCCTCACAACTGTGGCATGAAAATGGATCTAATGAGAACCCAGGTGATGTCTCCTCAGATTGCATGACATCACAATGGCTCTGTTGAGAGCCCAGGCCATGTGTTCTCACAATGCATTGCATCACAATGGTTCTAATGACAGGCCCAGCCCTGTCTCCTCCCAGTGCATGGCATCACCATGGTTCTAGTGAGAGCCCAGGCTGTGTCTCCTCACAGTGAATGGTAACACTGTGGCTCTAATGACAGGTCTGACCCGGTCATCTCACAGTGCATGGCATCACAGTGGTTCTAGTGAGAGCCCAGGCTGTGTCTCATCTCATCACAGTGGTTGTATGTCAGACCCGGCAATGTTTCCTCACAAGGCATGGGATCACAGCAGTTCTAGTGGGAGCCCTGGCAATGTCCCCTTACAGTGGATGTCATCATTGTGGCTCCATTGAAAGCCCGGGCTGTATCTCCTCAAAGTGGATCACATTACAATGGTTGTATTGAGAACCCAGGCCATGTCTTCTCATAGGAATCACATCCCAGTAGTTCTAGTGAGACTAGGTTGTGTCTCCACAGAGTGGATGACATAACAGTAATTCTAGTGAGAGGCCAGGCCCTTTCTCCTCACAGTACACTGTTTTACAGTAGTATGAGTGAGAGCCCAGTCAGTGTCTCCTCACAGTGATGGCATGACAGTGGATCTAATGAGAATGCAGGCGATGTCTAATCAGAGTGCATGACATGTGACCTCACAGTGGATGGCATCATAATGGTTCTAGTAACAGGCCCAATCCTGCCTCCTTATAGGGCATGGCATCACAGAAGTTCTAGTGACAGGCCCAGCCCTGTCTCCTCACAGTGAATGGCATAACAGTGTTTCTAGTGAGAGGCTAGGCTGTGATTCATCACAGTGAATGTCATCACAGTGGTACTACTGACAGGCCTGGGCCTGTATATTCACAATGCAGTGTATATTCACAGTGGTTCTTTTGAGAGCCTAGGCTGTGTCTCCTCACAGTGGATGGTATCACAGTGGCTCTAGTTAGATCTCAGGCCATGTCTCCTACAGCGAATGACATCTCAGTGGCACTAGTGAGAGCCCCAGTCATGTCCTCTAACAGTGGATTGCACCACAGTCATTTTACTGTGAGCCTAGGCCTTGTCTCCTCAGAGTGGATGGCATCACAGTGGTTCCATTGACAGGCCTTCCCCTGTCTACTCACAGTGTAAGGCATCACAGTGGTTCTAGTGAGGACTGATCCCATGCCACCTCACAGTGGATGACATGAGAGTGGTTGCAGTGAGAGCCCGGGCTGTATCTCCTCAAAGTGCACCACTTCACAGTGGTTTTACTGAGAACCCCAGCCGTGTGTTCTCACAGTGGATGACATCCCAGTAGTGCAAGTGAGAGGCCGGGCCCTGTCTCCTCGCAGTGCACAGTTTTACAGTGGTATTACTGAGAGCCCAGTCAGTGTCTCCTCACTTGATGGCATGACAGTGGTTCTAGTGAGAACCCAGGCCATGTCTCCTAGCAGTGTAAAGGATCACAGTGGTTCTACTGTGAGCCTAGGCCTTGTCTCCTGACAGTGGATGGAATCACAGTGGCTATATTGACAGGCGCAACTCTGTCTCCTTTACACTACATTGCATCACAGTGGAACTAGAGATAACCCAGTCCATGGCTCCTAACAGTTACTATAATGACAGTGGTTCTTGTGAGGATGGAGGCCATGTCTCTTCACAGAGGAGGACATCACAGTGGCTGCAGGGAGAGCCCAGGTCATGTCTCCTAACAGTGGATTGAATCACAGTGGTTTTACTGTGAGCCTAGGCCTTTTCTCCTCACAGTGCTTGGGATCAAAGTAGTTCTAGTGAGAGCCCAGGCAGTGTCTCCCAACAGTGGATGGCATCACAGCGGCTCTAGTGAGAGCCCAGGCTGTGTCTTCTCATATTGAATGGCACCACAGTGGCTCTAGTGAGAGACTAGGCTGTGTCTCCTCCCAGTGGATGACATCACAGTTGTTCTAGTAAGAGCCCAGGCCATGTCTCCTCTCATGGATTGTATCACAATGGTTCTAGTGACAGGCCCCTGCCCTGTCTCCTCACAGTGCATGGCATCACAGTGGTTCTAGTGAAAGTGCAGGCCGTGTCTCCTAAGAGTGGATAACATCACTGTGGGTCTACCGTGAGCCCAGCCCTTGTCTCCTCACAGTGGATGGAATCACAGTGGTTCTATTGACAGGCCCTACCCTTCCTGTCTCCTCACACTGCATTGCATCACAGTGGAACTAGAGATAACCCAGACCATCTTTCTTCACAGTGAATGGCATGGCAGTGTTTCTACTGAGGACTGAGGCACTGTCTCCTCATAGTGGATGACATCACAGGGGTTCTATTGTGAACCCAGGCCATTAATCCTCACAGTGAATGGCAACAAAGTGGTTGTAGTGGCAGGTCTGGCCTGTTTCCTCACAGTTCATGGGATCACAGTGGCTCTAGGGAGAGCCCAGGCTGTGTCTCCTCACTGTGAATGGCATCACAATGGCTCTATTGAGATCCTAGGTGGTGTGTCCTCACAGTGGATGACATTGCACCAGTTCTAGTGTGAGGCAGGGCCCTGTCATCTCACAGTGCATTGCTTCATAGTGGTATTTGTGATAGCCCAGTCAGTGTCTTCTCACAGTGGATAGCATCACAGTGGTTATAGGGACAGTCCTGGCCATGTATCCTTACAGTGCATGGTATCACAGTGGTTCTTTTGAGAGCCGAGGCTGTGTCTTATCACAGTGGATGGCATCAGAGTGTCCCTAGTTAGACCCAGGCCATGTCTCCTCACAGTGAATGGCACCACAGTGCTTGTAGTAACAGGCCCAGCACTGTATCCTCATAGTGCATGTGATCGCAGAGGTTCTAGTGAGATACTAGGCCATGTTTCCTCATAGTGGATGACATCACAATGGCTATATTGAGAGCCCAGGTGGTGTGTCCTCACAATGGATGACATCCCAGAAGTTCTAGTGAGAGCCAGGGCCCAGTCACCTCACAGTGCATTGCTTCACAGTGGTATAAGAGAAAGCCCAGTCAGTGTCTCCTCACAGTGATGTCATGACAGTGGGTCTAGTGAGAAGCCAGGCGATGTCCCCTTAGAGTGCATGATATCACAGTAGCTCTACTGAGAGCCCATATTTCCTCACAGTGGATTGCATCACAAGGGTTCTAGTGACAGTCCCTGCCCTGTCTTCTCACAGTGCATGACATCTCAGTGGTTCTAGTGAGAGCCCAGGCCTTGTCTCCTCACAGTGAACAGCATCACAGTCAGTCTAGTGAGAGCCCAGGCCATGTCTCATAACATTGGAGAGCATCACAGTGGTTCTTGTGTGAGTCTAGGCCTTTTCTCCTCACAGTGGAAGGCATCACAGTGGTTTTATTGACAGGCCAGACCATATCTCCTCATACTGCACTGCATCTCAGTGGTACTAGAGATAACCCTAGTAAATGTCTCCTCACAGTGACTGGCATGACAGTGGTTCTAGTGAGGACTGAGGCTATGTCTGCTCACAGTGGATGACATCACAATGGTTGCAGTGAGAGCCTGGGCTGTATCTCATGTAAGTGGATTGCATCACAGTGGTTTTGGTGAGAACCGAGGCCATGTCACCTCACAGTGAATGGCATCACAGTAGTTCTAGTGAAAGACTAGGCCGTTTCTCTTCATAGTGGATGACATCACATGAGTTCTATTGATAGACTGGGCTCTGTCTCCTCACAGTTCACTGCTTTACAGTGGTATTAGTGAGAGCCCAGTCAGTGTCTCCTCACAGTGATGCCCTGACAGTGGATCTAGTGAGAAAACTGGTGATGTCTCCTCAGATTGCATGGCATCACAATGGCTCTACTGAGAACCAAGGCCATGTTTCCTCACAGTGGATTGCATCACAATGGTTCTAGTGAAAGGTCCGGCCCTGTCTCCTCACAGTATATGGCATCACAGTGGTTCTAGTGAGAGCCCAGGCCTTGCCTCCTCACAGTGAATGGCAACACAGTGGTTGTACTGACAGACTTGGCCATGTCTCCTCACTATGCATGGCATCACAGTGGTTCTTTTGAGAGACAAGGCAATGTCTCCTCAAAGTGCATGTCATCACAGTGGCTCTTGTGAGATATAGAACATGGCATCACAGTGGTTCTATTGACAGGCCTGACCCTCTCTCCTCACACTGCATTGCATCACAGTACTAATAGAGATAACCCAGTCAATGTCTCCTCACAGGGGGTGACATTGCAGTGGTTGCAGTGAGAGCCCTGGATGTATCTCCTCAGAGTGGATTACATCACAGTGGTTTCAGTGAAAACCGAGGCCATGTCTTCTTACAGTGAATGGCATCATAGTAGTTCTAGTGAGAGAGGAGGCCATGTTTCTACAGAGTGGATGACATCAGAGTAGTTCTAGTGAGAGGCCAAGCCCTATCTCCTCACAGTGCACTGCTTTACAGTGATACATTGAGAGCCAAGTCAGTGTCTCCTCACAGTGATGGCATGACAGTGGATCTAGTGAGGACCCAGGCGATGTCTGTTCAGAGTACATGACATCACAATGGCTCTATTGAGATCCCATGACATGTGTACTCACAGTGGATTGCATCATAATGGTTTTAGTGACAGACCTGGCCCTGTCTCCTCACAGTGCATGGCATAACAGTGGCTCTAGTGAGATCCCAGGCCATGTCTCCTCAAAGTGAATGGCATCACAGTGGTTCTAGTGACAGACATGAACCTCTCTCCTCAAAGTGCATGGCATCACATTGGTTCTAATCAGAGCCAAGGCCATGTCTCCTCACAGTGGATGGCATCCCAGTGGCTCTAATGTGAGCCCAGGTGGTGTGTCTTCACAGAGGGTGACATCACAGCAGTTCTAGTGACAGACAGGGCCCTGTCACCAAACAGTGTATTGCTTCACAGTTGTATTAGTGAGAGCCCAGTCAGTGTATCCTCACAGTGATGGCATGACATTACATCTAGTGAGGATGCAGGCAATGTCTCCTCACAGGGCATGACATCACAATGGCTCTACTGAGAGCCCAGGTCTTGTATCCTCACAGTCGATGGCATCAGAATGGTTCTACTGACAGGCAGGGCCCTGTTTCCTCAAAGTGCATGGCTATGTCTCCTCACAGTAAATGGTATCACATTGGTTCTAGTGACAGGCTTGGCCCTATCTCCTCACAGTGTATGACATCATAGTGGTTCTTTTGAGAGGCCAAGCCTGTGTCTCCTCACTGTGGATTGCATCACAGTGGCTCTAGTGATAGCCCAGGCTGTGTCTCCTCACAGTGAATGGCATCACAGTGGTTCTATTAAGATCCCAGGCCATGTCTCCTAACAGAGGATTACATCACAGTGGTTCTACTATGATCCTAGGCCTTGTCTCCTCACAGTAGATGGCATGACAGTGGTTCTATTGACAGTCCCAGCCCTGTCTACTCACAGTGCATGGCATCATAGTGGTTCTAGTGACAGGTCTTGTCCTGTCTCCTTACAGTGCATGGTATTACATTGTTTCTTTTGAGAGCCCAGGACATGTTTCCTCACAGTAGGTGGCAACACAGTGGTTTTAGTGACAGGCCTGGCCCTGTCTCCTCACAGTACATGGCATCACATTGGTTCTTTTGAAAGCCCAGGCCGTGTCTTCTCACAGTGAATGGCATCACAGTGGTTTTAGTGAGAGGCCCGGCCCTGTCTTATCATAGTTCATTGCATCACAGTGGTATTAGTGAGGGCCCAGTCAGTGTCTATTCACAGTGTGTCGCATCACAGTAGATCTAGTGAGGACCCAGGCGATGTTTCCTTAAAATGCATGACATTGCAATGGCACTATGAGAGACCAGTTTGTGTCTCCTCACAGTGGATACCATCACAATGGATCTTGTCCATCACAATGGATCTAGTGATAGGTCCAGCCCTGTCTTCTCATAGTGCATGTCATCACAGTGGTTCTTGTGAGAGCCCAGACCATGTCTCTCCACAGTGGATGGCATAAGAATGGTTGTAGTGACAGGCCTGGGCCTGTTTCCTCATAGTGCATGGCATCACTGTGGCTCTAGTGAGAGCCCAGGCCATGTCTTCTCACTGTGAATGGCATCTTAGTGCTTCTAGTGACAGGCCCGGAACCATTTCCTCACAGTGCATTGCATCACAGTGGTATTAATGAGGGCCCAGTCAGTATCTCCTCATAGTGAATGGCATGACAGTGGATCAAGTGAGGTCTCAGGCAATCTTTCCTCAGAGTGCCTGACATCATAATGGCTCTATTTAGAGTCCAGGCCATGTCTCCTCACAGTGGATGGCATCACAGTTGTTCTTGTGAGAGACTAGGCCGTGTCTCCTCACAGGGGGTGGCATCACAGTGGTTCTAGTGACAGTCCTGGCCCTGTCTCCACAATGTGCATTGCATGATGGTGGTATTAATGAGTGCCCAGTAAGTGTCTCCTCACAGTGAATGGTATCACAGTGGATCTAGTGAGGACCCAGGAGATGTTTCCTGAGAGTGCATGGCATTACAATGGCTATATTGAGAGACCAGGCTGTGTCTCCTCACAGTGAATGGCATCACAATGGTTCTAGTGACAAGCCTGGCCCCATTTCCTCACACTGCATGGCATAACAGTGGTTCTTTTGAGAGCCCAGGTCATGTCTCGTCACAGTGGATGGCATCACAGTGGTATTAGTGAGGACCCAGGCTGTGTCTCCTCATAGTGCATAGTTTCACTGTGGTTCTAGGGAGGACCCAGGCTGTGTCTCCATACAGTGAATTGCATCACAGTGGTTATTGCGAGAGCCCAGGCCATGTCTGCTCACAGTGAATGGTGTCACAGTAGTTCTAGTTAGAGTCCAGGCCATGTCTCTTCACTGTGGATAGAATCACAGTGTTTGCAGTGAGACCATGCAGTGTATCTCCTCAAAGTGTAGGGCATCACAGTTGTTCTAGTGAGAGTGTAGGCTGTGTCTCCTCACAGGAGATGACATCACAGTGGTTCTAGTGAGAAGCTGAGCCCTGTCTCCTCACAGTGCATGGCATCACAATGACTTTATTGAGAGCCCAGGCAATGTCTCCTCATGGTAAATGGCATCACAATGGTTTTATTGACATCCATGGCCCTGTCTCCTGACATGGCATTGCGTCACAGTGGTTCTAGTGGGAGCCCAGGCTGTGTCACCTCACAGTTAATGGAATCACAGTGGTTCTAGTAAGAGCCCAGGCTGGGTCTCTTCACAGTGGATGAAATCACAGTGGTTCTACTGAGAACACAGGCCATGTCTCCTCATAGCAGATGGCATCACATTACTTATCATGAGAAGCAAGGCCCTGTTTCCTCACAGTTCATGGCATCATAGTAGCTCTAGTGAATGCCCCGGCCATGTCTCCTCACAGTGGATGGCATCACAGTGTTTCTTTTGAGAGCCCAGGCCATGTCTCCACACAATGGTTAACATCATAGCGGTTCTCCTGAGAGCCTATGCCATGTCTCCTGAAAGTAAAATGACATTAAAGCAGTTGCAGTGAGAACATGGGCTGTATCTCCTCAAAGTTGATGGCATCACAGTGGTTCTATTGAGAACCCAAGCAGGGTATTCTCACAGTGAATGGCATCACAGTTGTTCTAATGAGAGACTAGGCCGTATCTCCTCACAGTGGATGACATCACAGTAGTTCTAGTGAGAGGACTGGTCCTGTCTCCTCACAGTGCATTGCTTCACAGTGGCATTAGTGAGGGCCTAGTCTGTGTCTCCTCACAGTGAGGGTATGACAGTGAATGTAGTGAGGACCCACACAATGTCTCCTCAGAGTGCATGACATCACAATGGCTCTATTGAGAGCCCAGGCCTTGTATCCTCAGAGTGGATGACATCACAATGGTTCTAGTGACAGGGACCAGCCTTGTCTCCTCACAGCACATGACATCACAGTGGTTCTACTGATAGCCCAGGCTGTGTCTCCTCACACTGAATGGCATCACAGTTGTTCCAGTGACCGGCCTGGCCATGACTCCTCACAGTGCATGGCATCATAGTGGTTCTAGTAAGAGCCTAGTCCATGTCTCCTCACAGTGGATGGCATCACAGTGGTTCTAGTGAGAGGACAATCTATGTCTTCTCACAGTGAATGTTATGATGGTTGACCTAGTGAGTACCCACGACATGTCTCCTCACATTGCATGGCATCATAGTGGTTCTAGTGAGAGCCCAGTCCGTGTCTCCTCACAATTGGTGGCAACACAATGCCTCTGAGGTGAGCCCAAGCCATATGTCCCCACAGTGGATGACATCACAGTGGTTCTGGTTGGAGCCTAGGCCCAGACTCTTCATAGTGGTTGCTATCACATTGGTTATATTGAGAGGCCTGGCCCTGTCTGCTCAGAGTGCATGGCATCCAAGTGGCTCTAATGAATGCACAGGCCATGTATCCTCACAATAGATGGCATAACAGTGGTTCTAGTGAAGCCCAAGATGTGTGTCTTCACTCTAGGTCAAATCAAATTAGTACTAGTGAGGACATAGGCTGGGTATCCTCACAGTGAATAGTTTCAGAGAGGTTCTTGGGAGGACCCAGGCTGTGTACCCTCACAGTGCATGGCATCACACTGGTTCTAGTGAGGACAGAGGCCATGTCTCATGACAGTCCATGGCATCAAACTTGTTCTTGTGAGAGTCCAGTCCATATCTCCTCATGGTGGATGGCATCACAGTCATTCTAGCTGGAGCTTAGGCCCAGATTCTTCTTAGTGGTTGCTATCACATTGGTTATATTGAGAGGACTGGCCCTGTGTCCTTAGAGTTCATGGTATTGAAGTGGCTCTAATAAATGCACAGGCCATGTCTCCTCACAATAGATGGCATCACCATGGTTCTAGTGAAGCCCAAGATGTGTCTCTTCACACTAGATCATATCACATTGGTACTAGTGAAGACCTAGGCTGGGTATCCTCACAGTGGATAGTTTCACAGTGGTTCTCGGGAGGACCCTGGTTATGTACCCTCACAGTGCATGGCATCACACTGGTTATAGTGAGTACAGAGGCCATGTCCTCTGACAGTGCATGGCATCACAGTGGTTCTTGTGAGGGCCCAGTCCATATCTCCTCACAGTGGATGACATCACCCTGGTTCTAGTATGAGGCCAGCACGTGTCTCCAAACAGTGGATAGCATCACAGTGGTTCTACTTGGAGCCCAGGCCTTGTCTCTTCATAGCAGATGCTACCACATTGGTGATATTGAGAGGCCCGGCCCTGTCTCCTCAGAGTGCATGGCAAGACAGTGGCTTTAGTGAATGCCCAGGCCATGTCTCTTCAAAATAGATGGCATCACAGTGGTTCTAGTGAGAGGGCAGCCCTATCTCCTCACAGTGCATTGCATCTCTGTGGTATTAGTAAGGGCCCAGTCAGTGTCTCCTCATAGTGAATGGCATGACAGTGGATCTAGTGAGGATCCAGGCAATGTTTCTGCAGAGGGCATGACATCACAATTGCTCTATTGTGAGTCCAGGCCATGTCTCCTCACAGCGGATGGCATAAGAATGGTTCTAGTGACAGGCCCAGGTCTGTCCCCTCACTATGCATGTCATCACTGTGGTTCTAGTGAGAGCACAGGCTGTGTCTTCTCACTGTGAATGGCATTTCAGTGGTTCTAGTGTCAGGCTTGGCCCTGTCTCCTCACAGTGCATTGCATCACAGGGTATTAGTGAGGGCCCAGTCAGTGTCTCCTCAAAGTGAATGGCATCACAGTGGATCTAGTGAGGATGCAGGCAATGTTTCCTCAGAGTGCCTGTCATCATGATGGCTCTATTGAGAGTCCAGGCTAATTCTCCTCACAGTGCATGGCATCAAAGTTGTTCTTGTGAGAGACTAGGCCATGTTTCCTCACAGGTGATGGAATCACAATGGTTCTAGTGACAACCCTGCCCTGTCTCCTCAAAGTGCATTGCATGATGGTAGTATTACTGATGGTCCAGTCAGTGTCTCCTCACAGTGAATGGCATCACAGTGGATGTATTGAGGACCCAGGCAATGTTTCCTGAGAGTGCATAAATTCACCTTGGCTGTATTGAGAGTCCAGGCTGTGTCTCCTCACAGTGGATGGCATCACAATGGTTCTAGTGAGAGGACCAGCCCTGGCTCCTCACAGTACATGGCATCACCATGGTTCCAGTGACAGGCCTGGCCATGTCTCCTCATAGTGCATGGCATCACAGTGGTTCTAGTGAGAACCCAGTCCATGTTTCCCCACAGTGGATGGCATCAGAGTGGCTTTCGGGTGAGCTAAGACCATGTGTCCCCACAGTGTATGGCATCACAGTGGTTCTAGTGAAAGATCAGTCTGTGTCTTCTCACAGTGAATGTTTTGAAAGTTGACATAGTGAGGACCCAGGCCATGTCTCCTCACAGTGTATGTCATCACAGTGGCTGTAGGGTGAGCCAAGGCCATGTGTCCCCACAGTGGATGGCATCACAATGGTTCTAGTGAGAGAACAGTCTTTGTCTTCTCACAGTGAATGTTTTGACAGTTGACCTAGTGAGGACCCAGGCCATGTCTTTTCACAGTTCATGGGATCACAGTGGTTCTATTGAGAGCCCAGGCATTGTCTTCTTACAGCAGTTGGCATCATAATGGTTTTAGTGACAGTATTGGCCTGGTGTCCTGATGTTGCATGGCATCACAGTGGTCCTAATGACAGCCCAGGCCATGCCACCTCACAGTGAATGGCAGCACAGTGGTTCTAGTGAGAACACAGGCCAAGTCTCCTCATAACAAATGGCATCACATTACTTATCATAAGAGAGAAGGCCCTGTCTCCTCATAGTTCATGGCATCATAGTGGTTCTAGTGAATGCCCAGGCCATGTCTCCTCACAATGGTTAGCATCACAGTGGTTCTCCTCAGAGCCTATGCCATGTCTCCTGAAAGTGAAATGGCATCACAGAGGTTGCAGCGAGAACATGGGCTGTTTCTCCTCAAAGTGGATGGCATCACAGTGGTTCTAGTGAGAATCCAGGAAGGATATCCTCACAGTGAATGGCATCAAGTTGTTCTAATGAGAGACTAGGCCATGTCTTCTCACAGTGGATGACATCACAGTAGTTCTAGTGACAGGACAGGCCCTGTCTCATCACAGTGCATTGCTTCACAGTGGTATTAGTGAGGGCCTAGTCTGTGTCTCATCATAGTGATGGCATGACAGTGTATCTATTGAGGACCAGGAGAATTCTTCTCAGAGTTCATGATATCAAAATGGCTCTATTGAGAGCCCAGGCCATGTATCCTCACAGTGGATGGTATCACAGTGGTTCTAGTGACAGGCCTGGCCATGTCTCCTCACAGTGGTTCTAGTGAGTGCCCAGTCTGTGTCTCCTTACAATGTATGGCCTCACTGTGGCTGTAGGGCAAGTCCAGGCCATATGTCCCCACAGTGGATGGCATCACAGTGGTTCTAGTTGGAGCCTAGGCCCAGACTCTTTGTAGTGGTTGTTATCGCATTGGTTATATTGAGAGGCCTGGCCCTCTCCTCAGGGTGCATGGCATCAAAGTGGCTCTAACGAATGCATAGGCCATATCTCCTTACAATACATGGCATCACAGTGGTTCTAGTGAAGCTCGAGATGTGTCTCTTCACAGTAGATCATATCACATTGGTACTAGTGAGGACCTAGGCTTGGTCTCCTCACAGTGGATAGTTTCACAGTGGTTCCTGGGAGGGCCCAGTCTGTGTCCGCTCACAGTGCATGGCATCACACTGGTTCTAGTGAGAGCCCAGTCCATAACTCACAGTGGATGGCATCACAATATATTTAATGACCAGCTAGGCCCTGTCTCCTGACATTGCATGGCATCACAGTGGCTCTAGTGAATGTCCATGCCAAGTCTTTTCAAAATAGATGGTATCACAGTCCTACAATGAACATCTCTAATGAAAACAAAGAAGAGTTATTAGGATCAGAACACCAAAATGAAACTATGAGCAATGTAACTCTGACCAAGCTACTGGTAGAACTTTCAGAAAAGCAACAAAGGACTGATAATTCTGTGGATGTTGCCATCACACAGACTAGACCTAATAGATAAGAAAATGGAAGGAATTCAAAGACAGTTATGAGATATGAAGAAGAGTGAAAAAAAAAGAGGACCTCAAATATCACCTGGAAATGCTAAATGAAGACATAAAGAAATACAAGGATGAATTCCAAGAAGCATCACGAAAATCAGAAAATGATGTGAAAAGGGAGCTTGACAGAGGGATCAATACTATACATAGAAAAGTAGTAGAAAATGGAAACCTAATTAATCAAGTCCAAAACTCTCTAGAAGCTCTCAAGAATAGAGTCATCCATGTGGAGGTTAGAAACTCTGATCTACAAGACAAGATGGAAGGAACAGTTTGAGAATTCAAAAGTTTCAATAAGTTCAAAAATTTCTGTGAACAGAACATGAGGAAATTGTGGGATACCCTTAAATGTCCTAATATCAGGATCATTGGAATACCAGAAGGAGAAGAAATTCAGACCAAAGTCATGGAGAACTTATTTAACAAAATGATTGAAGAAAACTTCCCCACTCCTCAAAAGAGAGGCCTATCAAGATACAAGAAGCTAACAGAACTCCAAACAGATTGGACCAAAGGAGAAACCCTCCAAGACATATTGTCATTAAGACTCTAAACATTGACACCAAAGAGAAAATCCTAAAAGCAGCTAGGGAAAAACAGCACATCACTTTTAAAGGTAACCCCATCAGAATTACTTCAGACTTCTCAATGGAAAATCTGAAAGCCAGAAGGGCCTGGAATGAAACACTGCAAAGGCTAAGAACCTATGCCTTCCAACCCAAATTACTCTACCAATCAAAAGTATCGCTCATAATACATGGTGAAAGAAAAACTTTCCATGACAAAACTCAGCTTTACAAATGTATGAACACAAACCAAACCTACAGAGAGTATTTCAGGAAATTCTCCACACAGAAGAATCAAATAATCAAACTCAAATACCTAGAAGAAGCAGATCACAATAACCTAACTCAGAGAAGGCACAAAAAACTTCAAGGCCCGTGAATACACCAAACCACATATACCAACTCAATATGGCAGGGCTCAAATCAAACTTCACAGTCATTAGCCTAAATACCACTGGCCTTAATTCACCCATCAAGAGACACAAGCTAACAGGATAGATCAGAAAATTCGACCTCACAGTCTGTTGTCTTCAAGAAACCTATCTCACCACTAAAGACAGACATCTCCTCAGGGTGAAAGGGTGGAAAACAATCTTCCCAGTAAACAGGAATAAGAAACAAGCAGGAGTAGCTATATTAATATCAGATAAAATAGATTTCACAGAGAAAAATCAACTCCTACCAAATCAGAGAGCCAGAGCCTCAGAGGCCACCAACACCTCATCATTGAAGCAGACCAAAAATGAACCCAACATGGCTCAGGGAAATTTTGTGGAAGAGGGGGCGGAAAGAATGTCAGAGCCACATGTTGGGTCATGATATGCAGAGACATTTATCTTACACATAACTGTGGGCTAACTCCACAATGCATGACCCATATACCTCAACATGGAGGGGACAAGGGGAGGGGGTAGGTCACGGATGAGCCTAATAATGGTACCAAACTGACTGTATTTGCTGAATACAAAACTAAATAATAAAGAAAAAAATGACTTCAAACCAAAAATAATAAAAAAAGAACAAGGAAGGCCACTTCCTACTTATCAAGGGAACAATCGATCAAGAGGATGGGCAACCAAGACCATGTACCTCACTGTCAGTGCCTTTGGATTCTCCTTCTGATCTCTGTGTCAGCTTGTGGCCTCATTTTATCTTAGCATCTCTATTTTATTTTCTTTTTTAAAAATATTTTTGTTTATTTATTTAAGAGAGATACAGAGAATGGGTTGCCAGGGCCTCTAGCCACTGAAAACGAACTCCAGATGCATGTTCCACTTGTGCATCGGCTTATATTCCAGGGAATTGAACCTGGGTCCCTTGGCTTTGTAGGCAAGCACCTTAACCACTAAGCAATCCCTCCAGCCCCTATTTCATTTTCTCAACCACAGGATGTGAGTGTGGTCAACCCATTTGTCCTGTGAGTATATGTTCTGTGGCACTCACAAAATGTGGACTGCACTATAGTATGTGCTGCATACTGTTAGTAAGATGAGCAACTCTGTAGGAATCTGAATGTGCATTGCCACTTAATTGTTTCTTTTCAAAGGTAGTACAAATTGAAATCTGTTAGTAGTAAAATTTCACTACTCTAAAATAATTCAAATACACTAATTTGCCATATTTTATCCTTTTGTCAGTATAATAAATTATTTAGATTTTTTTAAAGATGTTTCTTGAAATGGGGAGATTGCTCGGTGGTTAAAGGCAGTTGCCTGGAAAGCATAGGGGCTCAGGTTTGATTCTTCCATTTAGTGACTGAAACCTTCCTGTTATCCACCCACATCAGTTTCATAATCAATATTTTGACAAAAGGCTTTTGCCTCACATTTGGAACCTATCTGAAAATACATGTGCAACTTATGGTGTTTTGTGGAGTTCTAAGGCCCCACCATATTCAGAGAAAGGAATGTGACACACAGTGGATACATTAGCTATCTTCTCCTGATGAGATTCTTCTAATATCAAGGCCTGAAATTCCACCTACTTGTGAGTCTGAGGCAGGAAGATCATAAGTTCAAAGCCTGTAAGGGGTATAGAGTACAGTAAGATCCAGTCTGGATAAATTAGCAAGACCCTATATCAAAATAAAAAGGTATTTAAAAGGGCAGCAGATGTAGTTCAGTGGTGCAGTACTAGCCTAACACTATTGAAGCCCTAGGTTCAATCCCTAGCAACACACACACACACACACACACACACACACACACACACACACACACAGAGAGAGAGAGAGAGAGAGAGAGAGAGAGAGAGAGAGGCAGAGACAGAGACAGACAGAGACAGAGAGAGAAGAGTTCCTCTATTATTGGTCTCCCATTGCTCAGAGCAGGCCCCATCAGTAGTACCTGTCCCAGAAGCAGGCCACCAAGAATTCCACAGTGGATTTCACCATGGTAACCCCTAGTGTCCTTATAGCACTGAGTCCTCCGGGTCCCTTCCCAGGTCATAGTCCTCATTCTATGAATTGTCCCACTACTGTCTTCCCTGCAAGGCTCTGTCACTGCACCTCCTTATGCTTTCTCTGGGATGTGCAGCCTGTGGACCAGAGGATTTGTAGGCTTTCTCCACTCATGCTTTGTACTGTGAAGTGGGAGCAGGTTTAGCAATGTCTCCACTCCTTCTTTTTTTCTCAATTTTATTAACAGTTTCCATGATTATAAAAAATATCCCATGGTAATACCCTCCCCCCCCACTTTCCCCTTTGAAATTTCATTCTCCATCATATCCCCTCCCCATCTCAATCAGTCTCTCTTTTATTTTGATGTCATGATCTTTTCCTCCTCTTATGATGGTCTTGTGTAGGTAGTGTAAGGCACTGTGAGGTCATGGATATCCAGGCCATTTTGTGTCTGGAGGAGCATGTTGTAAGGAGTCCTACCCTTCCTTTGGCTCTTACATTCTTTCTGCCACCTCTTTTAAATTAGACCCTGAGCCTTGGAAGGTGTGATCGAGATGTTACTCAGTACTCCAGTCACTTCTTTCCAGCACTATGATAACTTCTGAGTCATCCCAAGGTCACTGCCATCTGAAAAGAGAAGATTATCTACCCAAAGTGAGATTAGTGTTAATATAATGGTATGAATATTAAGAGAAGTGCTTACTGGTCAGTTTGATAACCATAGTATATACATTTTTTCCAGACATCAGCATATGTTACACCCCTAGGGATCATGACTACCCCTGCTTAAAGCTTTCAGTATCAGGGATGTATTCCCTCCCATGTAGTGGACCTCCAGTCCAATGGAGGTTTACACCATGACAGATGTGCCACTATTGCACCCGTTGGCTCATTTGGCCTGGCTGGCCAATTATAAGGCTTGCAGTGTCCACTGTTGAGTATCTTCATTGGTGGTATCTCTTTCTCCCATTGAACTACATGTAGAATGGCTTCTTCCAGCTTTCTGTCAGCTGGTCTACATGGACGAGGTTATCAGGTCAGTTCCAGCAGGATTTCTCAGTGGTCTTGCAGCCCAAGTATGTGGAGTCTTCAGCAATAGGGTCTTACCATCGATTCCTGGTGGGAAACCAATGGCTTCGGCAATGGCCTATAATGTTTTGGGGATATCAGGGACCTCCCTGGCCAAAAACACACTGGAAGGTATCCCATCCCTGTTAATCTATTCTTCTACTTACATATATACAATACCAACCTATTAAGTACCCTCTTCCCTTCCTTTCTCTTCCCTTTATATCTCCTTTTCAACTTACTGGCCTCTGCGACTGAGGTTTTTCCTTCTCACACAGAAGCCCAATCATCTGTAACTAGGATCAACATATGAGGGAGAACATGCAGGGTTTCAGTTTCTGGGCCTGGGTTACCTCACTTACTATAATCCCTTCCAGATCCATCCATTTTCCTGCAAATTTCATAACTTCATTTTTCTTTACCGCTGAGTAGAACAACATTATATAAATGTGCCACATCTTCATTATCCACTCATCAGTTGAGGGACATCTAGACTGGTTCCATTTCCCAGCTATTATGAATTGAGTGACAATAAACATGGTTGAGCATGTACTTCTAAGGAAATGGGATGAGTCCTTAGGATATATGCCTAGGAGTGCTATAGCTGGGTCATATGGTAGATCAATTTTTAGCTGTCTTAGGAACCTCCACACTGATTTCCACAATGGCTGGACCAGACTGCATTCCCACGAATAGTGTAGAAGGGTTCCTCTTTTTCCACATCCCCACAAGCATTTATGATCATTTGTTTTTATGATGGCAGCCAATCTGACACGAGTGAGATGGAATCTCAATGTAGTTTTAATCTGAATTTCCCTGATGACTAGGGATGTAGAACATTTTTTTAGATGCCTATACACCATCCGTATTTCTTCTTTTGAGAACTCTTTATTTAGTTCCATAGCCCATTTTTTAGTTGGCTTGATTTCTTATTATTTAACTTTTTGAGTTCTTTGTATATCCTAGATATTAATCCTCTTTCAGATATATAGCTGGCAAAGATTTTTTCCCATTCTGTAGGTTGCCTCTTTGCTTTATTCACAGTGTCCATTGCAGTACAAAATCTTTGTCATTTCATGATCTCCCAATGGTTAATCTGTGGTTTTATTGCCTGAGCAATTGGGGTTATATTCAGAAAGTCTTTGCCAAGATCAATATGTTGAAGGGTGTCCCCTACTTTTTCCTCTATCAATTTCAGAGATTCAGGTCTAATGTTAAGGTCTTTAGTCCATTTGAATTTAATTCTTGTGCATGGAGAGAGAGAGAAGAATCTCTTTCCATCCTTCTACAGACACATATCCAGTTTTCCCAGCACCATTTGCTGAAGAGGCTGTCTTTTCTCCAATAAGTAATTTGGGCATCTTTATCAAATATCAGGTGTCTATAGCTACGTGGACTTCTGTCTGGGTCCTCTATTCTGTTCCATTGATCTACATATCTGCTTTTGTGCCAGTACCATGCTGTTTTTGTTACTATGGCCCTGTAGTATAGGTTAAAATCAGGTATGGTGATACCTCCTGCCTTATTTTTGTTGCTCAGTATTATTTTAGATATTCGAGGTTTTTTGTGATTCCAAATGAATTTTTGGATTGTTTTTTTTCTATTTCCATGAAGAATGTCTTTGGAATTTTGATGGGGATTGCATTAAATGTGTAGATTGCTTTTGTTAAGATTGCCATTTTCACAATATTGATTCTTCCAATCCAGGAACAAGGGATGTTTTTCCAATTCCTAGTGTCTTCTGCAATTCCTCACTTGAGTGTTTTATAGTTTTCATTGTACAGATCCTTTACTACCTTGGTTAGGTTTATTCCAAGGTACTTTATTTTCTTTGAAGAAATTGTGAATGGAAGTGATTCTAAGATTTCATCCTCTGTGTGTTTGTTGTTAGCATATAGGAATGCTACTGATTTCTGTGTATTTATTTTTTATCCTGCTACATGCCTGTAGGTTTTTATCAGCTCTAACACTTTGCTAGTAGAGTCTTTAGGGTCCTTTATATATAGAATCATGTCATCTGTAAATAATCATAACTTGATCTCTTCCTTTCCTGTTTGGATCCCTTTTATGTGCGTCTCTTGCCTTATTGCTATGACTAAGACTTCCAGAACTATATTAAATAAAAGTGAGGAGTGGACACCCTTGTCTTATTCCTGATTTTGGTGGAAAAGCTTCAAGTTTTTCCCCATTTAGTAATATGTTCACTGTAGGCTTGTCATAAATAGCCTTTATTATATTGAGATATGTTCCTTCTATCCCCAGTCTCTGTAGGACTTTTATCATGAAGGGATGTTAGATTTTGTCAAACACTTTCTCTGTGTCTAATGAGATGATCATGTGATTTTTGTCCTTCAATCCATTTATATAATGTATTACATTTATCGATTTGCATATATTGAACCATCCCTGCATCTCTGGGATAAAGCCTACTTGGTCAGGGTGAATGATCTTTCTGATATATTCCTCTTTTCTGATTGCCAATATTTGTTGAGCATTTTTGCATCTATGTTCATGAGGGAGATTGGTCTGTAATTTTCTTCTTTTGTTCTATCTATGCCTGGTTTTGGTATCAGGGTGATGCTAGCTTCATAGGAGTTTGGTAGAATTCCTTCTTTTTCTATTTTATGGAAAAACTTAAGAAGCAATGGTGTTATTTCTTCCCTGAAGGTCTGTTAAAATTCAGCAGTGAATCCATCTGGGCCTGGACTTTTTTATGTGGGGGAGATTTTTGATAACTGCTTGGATCTCCCTACTTATTATAGGTCTATTTAAGTGTTTAATCTCATCTTGATTTAATTTAGGTAGGTCATATAAATCAAGGAAATCATCCATTTCTTTCTGATTTTCATACTTTGTGGAGTATATGCTTTTATAGTATGTCCCTATGATTTTTTGAATTTCTCTGGCATCTGTTCCACTCCTTCTTTGATCTCCACAGCTATGACAACAGCCTGAAGCTCACAGGGCTTGGATGGGGCTAAATCCAAGGACAAGAGTGATGAATATAAGCTCTTACTTGGAAAAGATAACTTAGAAGCCATGTTCCAGTCCTAATGTTCAGAACAATTACCAGCAAATTTATTTAGGCTCACACCCTGTCCTCATTCAGTTCATTATATTAGTTCCATTGGATTCTAGATGACATTACTTGGCCTTCCTTGTCTTGACTGCAGAGCCCTGTATCTTCAAACCTGTCTCACTTTAACTTTGCACTCAATTCTCCCCTCTTGCCTGGGTCACTGTGACTTTGAATCCTACTCTATACAATGATTAGACCTCTCTTTCATGCATGGGAACTCCAGCCTCAATACCTTGTAATGTCCCTGCTTCGATTTCACTCTCCCAAATGAGTTGTCATGATTTGAAATATAGATGTATATTTAGCTTCCTCTGCACAATTACCTCCTCAATGCCTCTCCCTTCATGCTTCCCTGGGTGCATTTCTCATCCTCCCACCTCTGTCTTGGCAGCAGCTCTGGGACCACCACTCTTCTCCTTTCAAACCTCATTTCCATGTAGTCCAATGGCTTAAAACAATTCCTTTGTGTTGCTGCCTATTTTCATCCTGTCTATTTTTTCTATGCCATATTTTAACAGAGAAGGCAGAAAAGCCATCCATAAAAGACACCAAATGCTACCCAGTGTTCCCTATTGTTATTCTCCTATTTCACAAAAAAAGAATTCAATGAATAGATATCATGGTATAGGGGGAAAGGTATAATGACCTTTTCAATGTTAAATGGCTGATAAGGGACGAAATTTAGATTTGAAAATACACCTACACGATTCTCCAACTTCTATAGTCTTTCCATCAAAATACTTCTTCCCCCAGCATTATTTATATGAACAATATTAAATTTTGTCCATAGAAATGTTTCATTTAATTTTAAGTAAACCTGTCTAGAATCCCAGTTAGAGGACTTGGTGCAACATTTAGAGCTGGACCCTTACAACCATTTGTTATAGTCTGGATATCTAGAGAGCATGATAATCACTTGCTTCATTTAAGTGGGGAGTCCAGACACCCAGAGTTTGCACAGCTTGCACTGTGACCATCAATGGGCTGGCTATCCTCTTAAGTGTATCCCAGCTTTGTGAGTGCTAAGGGTGCTCACACTTCCATCAGGTCAGAATTTTACTTAGCAACACCACATCATGAGTAAAGCCTCTGAAGTGAAGATGCAGTGGTGGCCCATCTTCTGAAGAGATTCTTAGGACCAATCCTTCCCACAACAATGTCTCTACAGGTCTGCATCACATGATGCCAAAGCTAGATCTTCATCATCACCAGGATCCTATTCCTGTAGTCATTCTCTCATTCCTTCGACAATCTCCTCTACTGTATGCATAGACACCTTCCAATCACTTCCTCTGTGTCCCTTAAAGCTCACTATCATTAGTACATTGCCTACTCCTCAAATGGTCCACTCCCTTCACTTTGCTGCTATAATCCCACCCTAATGATACTTCTGGGTACTTTTTCCAAATCCCTGAGGACCCAGTAAGGAGTAGACATCTAGTTTAAAAACATTCGTTTGTGTTGCTGGCTATTTTCCTTCATTTTTTTTAACTTCCATATTTTCAACAGAGAAGGCAAGCAAAGCCATCCCTAAAATATACTGAATGCTGTCCAGTGTTCCATATTAATATTCTCCTATTTTACAAGAAAATATTTACTTCCTTGAAAAAAACCCAAGTAGCCACTAGATCAGAACTTCTAATCTTTCCTTCTTGAAGTGGACCTGACTGCTTGCACATAACTTTTCTGCACCTGTATCTAATTGTATGTGTGCAGGCTGCAAGTGGATACACTCCCTTGGGTCTCTGAGTCTCTCTTCCACTTCTGCCAACACTTTTCCTCGATGTTTTCCTCTTCCTCCTGTATCACATGTGGCTTCTGGATCCTTATACAATTGACTCTAGGATCTCTTGTGTTTGAAACATTTGCTCTTGAATCCAATCCACACCTCTTTAGTAACACCTCCATCTCACAACAATACCCTTGAGTTATATGAACTCAGACTCTATACCTAGTTTTCCTTAATTCTTCATTTCATTACTTCTAAAACTACTCCAAGCCTCTGGTTACATATGGCTGCTCTGTTGTGAAATAGAGTGGGGTCTATCCTGCTTTTACCTGTGTTCAAGGTACTTTCTTCAGATAGGCATTATGACACAGTGCCTGTTTTTAGCCCAGCACTTGGGAGGCTGAGACAGGAGGATCATGGGTTTGAGGCCTGCCTAGACTATATATTAAGAACTTGACTGAGTAAACAAACAAACAAAAACAACAATCACAGAACATTAGCAACACTTTCAAAGAATTTTAAAGAGATACCTAAGTGAAGGAAAATGTAGAAAACAAACAGAAACTACTCATTGCCAGTGGATGTGTAGTTGTGTAGTTAAGCTGTTCCTCCTCTCCTGGAATCTGGGCTCAAACTATGTGACTTGGTGGACACAATACAGAGGAACTGACTGTCTGTGGCCCCAAAGACTGTGATAAAACACCTAGGGGCTGCCATCTGAGCACTGTAGCGACCATGTTGGAGAGACATCTATTTGTGTAATGAGAGACCCCAAGAGTGCACAGTTAAAAGAGAAGCTGTCTGTCCAGTCCATAGCTGGTTAGCTGCCAGCCAGCCATGTCATCCCAGCTGTGGGCCCAGACACTATGGGACACAAAAAGCTAATCATCCCTCACTAAATGATGTTCAAATTGCAGATTCACCACTAGTGACTGTTGACTATAACCACTACATTTTGAGGTGGTTTATTATGAAACCATGTACTAACATAACAGATGTGAGTTGCTATTACCCTTATGTAAAGTAACCCTATTAAAAATCTAACACCCTTCAAACCCAAAATACCACTCCTCAGAATCTATCCCAGGGAAGCACATCACCAATACATAGAATATATGGATAAGGCTGTGTATTGTAGTGGATCTATTACAAAAATTAGGAAAAGGTTACAAAAAAAAGACAGAAGTCTATCACTAGAATATGAGTAGAGTGTGACCCACAAGTTGCAAAGAATTTAAGTGTTACCAGTTGTCTTGAAGGAGTTTCCACAAGGAAAGTAGAATGTAAGATGCAGAATGCTGTGTAAAATATGATCTTTTTTTTCTATAAAGCAAAAATGGAAGAGCTGGGCATGGTGGCATGCACCTTTAATCCCAACACTTGGGACACAGAGGTAGGAGGATTGCCATGAGTTAGAGGCCACTCTGAGACTACATAGTGACTTCCAGGTCAGCCTGCGCTACAGTGAGATCCTACCTCGAAAAAACAAAAAATAAATAAATAAAAAAAGATGGAAGCAAAAGGCCCCATGTACATCTGAATGCCATATTTCACTAAATATCAGATTGTAAGAACTGATTGTAAGATTGTGGAACTTCAGGGATTTTTTACATCTCTGATTTGATATAATATAGTGTGTGTGCATATGAAATGAACTAAAGTAGGAAAGGACATAACAGATTATTATTACAGTTTACAAGGCTTTGTGTTTGCAGCAACAAAAAGGAAAAGGGGGTTTGGGGGGAAAATAAGGATAAAAGGAACTTAAAACAACACACACAGTAATATTCCATTTCTTTTTTATTAATTAATTAATTTATTAGATAGTGTGTGTGTGTGTGTGTGTGTGAGAGAGAGAGAATGGGTGTGCCAGGGCCTCTAGCCCCCGCAAATGAACTCTAGACACATGCACCACCATGTGCTTCTGATTTTCCTGGGATCTGGGAATGTGACCATGGGTCCTTTGGCTTTGCAGGCAAGTGCCTTAACCATTAAGCCATGTCTCCAGCCCCTAATATTCCATAGCTATAAAACATGTGGATGTAAAAATGAAACTGACTGAAGAAATATCTATGTTTAAGATTAATTTATAGGTATTCCTGTGGGAAAAATGTCAAATAAAAGGACATTATTATATAATTCCATGGGGGCAAAAAATCCAACAGACAAAACACATGCGGTCATATGCTTATGAGCAATGGGAAGGGTTGTGGAAAGTTATACTTCAGATTGGGTATAGTTTTTATATTGATATTAACTTTATTACTTCTTTAAAATTTTAAATAAAATTAATATAGCTACGCCTGCTGGTTCCTTATTCCCCTTTGCTTGGAATATTGTTTCCCACCCTTTCACCCTGAGTAGGTGTCTGTCTTTAGTGGTGAGGTGGGTTTCTTGAAGACAACAGACTGAGGGGTCTAATCTTCTGATCCATCCTGTTAGCTTGTGTCTCTTGATGGGTGAGTTAAGGCTATTAATATTTAAGGTAATGACTGTGAGATTTGATTTGATCCCTGCCATATTGTGTTGGTATATGTGGTTTGGTGTATTCACGGGCCTTGAAGTTTTTTGTGCCTTCTCTGAGTTAGGTTATTGTGATCTGCTTCTTGTAGGTATTTGAGTTTGATTATTTGATTCTTCTGTGTGGAGAATTTCCTGAAATACTCTCTGTAGGTTTGGTTTGTGTTCATACATTTGTAAAGCTGAGTTTTGTCATGGAAAGTTTTTCTTTCACCATGTATTATGAGCGATACTTTTGATTGGTAGAGTAATTTGGGTTGGAAGGCATAGGTTCTTAGCCTTTGCAGTGTTTCATTCCAGGCCCTTCTGGCTTTCAGATTTTCCATTGAGAAGTCTGAAGTAATTCTGATGGGGTTACCTTTAAAAGTGATGTGCTGTTTTTCCCTAGCTGCTTTTAGGATTTTCTCTTTGGTGTCAATGTTTAGAGTCTTAATGACAATATGTCTTGGAGGGTTTCTCCTTTGGTCCAATCTGTTTGGAGTTCTGTTAGCTTCTTGTATCTTGATAGGCCTTTCTTTTGAGGAGTGGGGAAGTTTTCTTCAATCATTTTGTTAAATAAGTTCTCCATGACTTTGGTCTGAATTTCTTCTCCTTCTGGTGTTCCAATGACCCTTATATTTGGATGCTTAATGGTATCCCACAATTTCCTCATGTTCTGTTCACAGAAACTTTTGAACTTATTGAAACTTTTGAACTCTCGGACAGTTTCTTTCACCTTGTCTTGCAGATCAGAGTTTCTATCCTCCCCATGGCTGACCCTATTCTTGAGAGCTTCTAGAGAGTTTTGGACTTGATCAATTAGGTTTGCATTTTCTACTACTTTTCTATGTATAGTATTGATCCCTCTGTCAAGCTCCCTTTTTACAACATTTTCTCATTTTCTTGATGCTTCTTGAAATAAATAGACAAAAATGAGAGGAAAATATATCATGTTGCAATGTAGCAGAAATAAATATGGAAACTTCATTTATATTTCAAGAATCCTCATTAATAATGCTCAATACTACCTCTTGCCCATAATAAATGAGTGAATTGAAGATTTTTTGGTTATTGTGGTGGTTTGATTCCGGTGATCCCATAAACTTATGTGTTCTGAATGCTCGGTTCACAGCAGGTGACAATTTTTGAACTGGAGCTTCCTGTAGGTGATATATTGTTGGGGGATGTTAAAGCCAGCTTCTGCTTGCCTGCATTTGCCACAGGCTCCTCTTGCTGTTGTCCACACTCTGTTCATGCCATTGCTTTGTCCTGCCATCATTGAGTTTTTCAATTGTGTACAACAAAACAAACTCTTTCCTTCCACAAGGTGCTCTTAGTCCGGTGTTTTCTGCCAACAATGTGAAGCTAGCTGCAACAGTAAAATTGGTTTAGAGAATAGAGTCGTGTTGCTATAAACTTGAGGATGACTTTGGTTATTTGGAACTGGTTTGAGGGAGGAATGTGGAAAGATCTGAAACATTGATCTAAAGAATGTCTTGCAGTGCTGTAAGTACAGCTTGATGAACCATTCCAGTCACAGTTGAAAGACATGAATGCAGTAAGAACTATGGACTGTGAGATTTGTCTTATAAGGTTTGGCTTATGAGAAAGAGCTTTGCCTGGACTGAACTGGACTCCAAGCTGTTTGTGTGAGAGGGTCCCTGTTGTGATCATGTCCTGAGAACTTATGTGGGATTACATTGCATAGAAATGGACTGATGTGAGCAGAAGGATATGGCATAGAATGAAATGCAATCTTTGGGCTGAAACTACTGCCTGCCCAGTTACAGGTGTATCGGAGATTACAACTATTGATACTTGGTCAGCTGACCTGCATTGGGACAACAGAAAGAATGCATTCTCTTTTAAAGAATCTGAATGCTGAATGAGTGTCTTCATTTTCAGAGTGTGCTTTATTCCCTCCTGTATTAACAAGTTTGTAGCCCACCTGGTACTATGGAGTATAACCAATAAAGGAAAGACAGAGTCATTGAATTTCCAACACAGTTTTGTTTTTTGGAAATGGCCATGCTCATTGTGAAGCAGGCTTGTTGGATTACCTGTGTGGAGACCCAATGGAGCCATGCTAATGAATATTGGGTTGCAGTGGAAATCCAATGGAGATTCCAGAGCTATGGGATGGTGGCCAAGAAGAGCTGCCATAAATGATGAAGTATTCCAGGACTGTGAGTAGCCTCAGTGGAGGGCAGAATTGGAACTCCAGAAATCTATCACTGGTTAGAATTTTTGAACTTAGAGACTAGAGTTGTCAGACTTGGACCTACAGAATTTGATGTTTGTCCTGTTTGTTTTAAATCTTGTATACTTTGATATGCCCAATGCCATGTTTTGCAGTGTGAATGTTTATTCTGTGCCATTTATTATATTATTATTATTAATTATTATTATTATGGCTTAGTTACATGACCATGGATTGTGGGGATGCTTGAATATCATTAAGATTGATAAAAACTATGGTGACTTTTAAAGTTGGACTGGATACATTGCATGTTACATTATGTATGGTTATCTGGTTATGGGGGCCTGGGTCAGAATGTGGTGTTTTGATTCAGGTGTCCCCCATAAATTTATGTTTTCACAATGCTAGGTTCTCAGCTGATAGCAATTTGGGAATTGGGTCCTCCTGGAGACAATGTATTGCTGGGGACAGGCATATGGGTGTTATACCCAGCTTCCCCTTGCCTGTGTTTGATGAACTCTCATGCTCCAGTTGTCCACCTGATATTGGCCAGGATGTGCTGTCCACCCCATTCTCATGGTATCATTTCCCTCTGCCATCAGAGTTTCCCCTGGGTCTGTATGCCAAAAAATCCTTTCCTCCCTCAAACTGCTCTAGATTGGGTGTTTTCTGCCAGCAGTGTGAGAGAGTGGGGCATTGTGATGTCACAGTTGGGCAATGTGATATGACAATGTGGCATTGTAATGCAACACGGGGCATTGTGATGTGGCAGATGGGAATTTTGATGTCACAGTGGGATATTGTCATGAGACAGTGGGGTATACTGATGTCAAGTGGAGCATTGTTGTATCACAGTAAGGAACTGTGATGTCTCAATAGTGTATTGTGATGAGAGAGTGAGGCATTGTGGTGTCACAGTTGTATGTTGTGAAGTGATAGTAGGATATACTGCTGTCACGGTACTGTTTTATCTTAGTGGAGCATTGTGATGTCACAATGGGGTATTGTGGTGTCACAGTGGGGCATTATGATGTGACAGATAGGCAATGACATGTCACAGTAGGGCATTGTGATGTGACAGTAGATATTGTGATATCACAGTGGAGCATTATGATGTGACAGATGGGTATTGACATGTCACAGTGGAACATTGTGATGTCACAGTGGGGTATTGTGAAATCACAGTGGAGCATTATGATCAAGAAGTTGGGTTTTATACTGTCACATTGGGACATTGTGATGTCACTGTGGGGTACTGTGTGCAGTACAATCAAGAAGTTGGGTATTATAATGTCACATTGGAGAATTTCAATGTCATAATTGAGCATTGTCATAAGACAGTGATTCACTTTGATGTCAGAGTTGGGCATTGTGCTGTGGCAGTAGGGTATTGTGATGCCAACAGTAGAACATTGCGATATCACAGTGGGATATTATGGTGTCATATTACAGCAATGTGATATCACAGTGGGGCATTGTGAAATCACAATAGGGCTTTTGATATCACAATAGGGCATTGTGATGTTAGAGTGGGGAATTGTGATAACCTAGAAGGGCAATGATGATTTAGTGGGGACTGACCAATGTCATAGTGTGTCATTGTGATGAGAGAGTGAGCATTGTGATGTCACAGTGGACCATTGTAATATCACAGTGGAGCATTGAGATGTCATATTCAGGGCCTTTTTATGAGAGCATGGGGCATTATGATGTTACAGTTGACCATTCAGATATGACAGGGAGGCCCTGGGATATCACAGTAGAGTACTATAACAAGCAAGTTCAGAATTATGATATCATATTGGAGCACTGTGATGTTATATATGGGCATTATAATGAGATTGTGAGTCATTGTGTTGTCACAGTTGGGCAATGTTATGTAGCAGTGAGGTATTGTGATGTCACAGTGGAATATTACCATATTACAGTGTGGCATTTTGATGTCATATTGTAGGATTGTGATGTCACAGTGGAGCAATGTGATGTCACAGTGGGGCATTGTGAAATCACAGTTGTGCTTTGTGATGTCACAATAGAGCATTGTGATATCACTGTGGGGAACTATTATGATACAGAGGGGCTTTGTGATATCACAGTGGACTGTGATGTTACAGTGGGGCTTTTTGAAATCAGTCAGGCTGTGTGATGTTGCAGTAGGGTATGGTGATATAACAATAGGGGCACTGTGATGTCACAGTTGGTCATTATGAATAAAAAGAGTGAAATAGGGATGGATGGATGGCATATCAGTTAAGGTGTTTGCCTGAAAAGCCAAAGGACCCAGGTTTGATTCCCCAGGACCCACTTTAGCCAGGTGCACAAGGGGAACACACATCTGGAGTTTGTTTGCAGTGGCCTGAGGCTCTATCATGCCCATTCTCTCTCTTTCTCTCTCTCTCTGTCTCCCTCCCTCCCTCTTTCTCTGTGTAATAAATAAAAATAAAATATTTTTAAAGAAATTAGGCAATGTGATGTCACAGTGTGGTATAGGGATATCACAGTTTGGAATTGTGGTAAAACAGTTGGGGATGGTGATGTTACAGTAGAAAATTGTGATGTGACAGTGGGGCTTAGTGATGACACTGTGGAGCATTGTGATATGAGAGTGAGGTATTAGAATATTATAGTGGAGTATTGTGATGTCAAAGGGGTGTATTATTATGTCATAGTTCAGAATTATGATGTCTTAATGGGGTATTGTGATATCACAGTGGGATATTGTGATGTCACCATTGAGCATTGTGGTGTGACTGTAGGCCATTGTGATATCACTGTTGAGCACTGGAATGTGACAGCGTGATGGGATTCACAGTGGAGCATTTTTATATCACAGTGGGGCTTTGTGATGTCACAGTGGAGCTTTTTGAAATCAGAGTAAGGATTTGTGATGTCACAAAATGTTATAGCAATGTCACTGTTGAGCTTTGTGATGTGTCAGTAGGGTATTATTATGTCACAGAGGAGCATTGTGATATCACAGTGGGGCATTGTGATGAACAAGTTAGGTAATATGTCATATTGAAGCATTGTGATATCATATCTGGGCATAGTCACAAGACAGTGAGTCACTGTGATAGCATAGTTGGACAATGTGATGTGGCAGTGGGATAGTGTGATATCACATGGAGCATTGTGATATAACAGTTGGGAATTGTGATGCCATAGTGGATCCTTGTGATATCACAGTGGGCCATTGTGACATCACACTGGGGCTTTGTGATGTCACAGTGGGGCATAGCGATATCACAGTGTGGTATTGTGAAATAACAGTGGGGCTTTTTGATAAAACAGTAGGGCATTGTGATGTCACAGTGTGGCATTATGATGTTATAATGGGGGTCTGTGGTGTTACAGTGGGACACTATGATAAGAAAGTAGGACATTGTGATGTCAAGTTGTACCACTGTGGTATCATAGTGGTGAATTGTGATGTCACAGTGGGGCTTTGTGATGAAACAGTTGGAAATTTTGATGTCAAAGTGTGGCTTTGTGATGTCACAGGGAGGAACTGAGATGTCACAGTGGAAGACTGTGATATCACTGTGGGGCATTGTGATAGGAGAGTTGGGCATTTTTGTTCACTGTAGGGCATTGTGCAGTCACTGTGGGTCATTATGAAGTCACAGTAATGTATTAAGAATTCACCTCAGGGCCTTGTGATGAACCAGTTGAGTACTACGATTTTGTATTTGAACACTGTGATGTCACAGTCCAGCATTTTGATGAGACAGTGAATCATTGTAATGCCACAGTTGGGCACTATGATGTGACAGTTGGTTATTGTGTTGTCACAGTAGAACACTATGTTATCATAGTGGGTCATTGTGATTTCACAGCGGCATATTGTGATGTCACAGATGGTCATTTGGTTTGACAATTAGGAACTTAAATGTCATAGTGGGTTATTGTGATGTTAGAGTCAGGCATTGTGAAATGGAAGTGGGGCATGTTTATTTCACAATGAGGCATGGCATTGTAACTGTGAGATATTGTGAAGAGTCAGTGGGCATTGTTATGTCACAGTCTGACATTGTGATGAGAGAGTGGGGAACTGTGATGTCACAGTGGACCATCTTAATATCACAGTGGGGAGCTGTAATATTACAGTGGGGCTTTGTGATGTTACAGTGGGGCTGTGTGGTTGTACAGTAGAGCATTATGATATCACAGTGGGGCATTGTGAAATCACAGTACAGCTTTGTGATTTTGTAACAGTATTGTATTTTGAATTCACATTAGGACATTGTGATTAACAAGTTGACTGACTATGGTGTCATTTTAGAGCAGTACAATGTTGTAGTCCAGCATTGAGATGAGACAATGGGTCATTGTTATCTCATGGTTGGTGATTGTGATGTTATAGTGGAACATTGTGATGTCACCATGGAGCATTGTGATATTACAGTGAGGCATTGTGATTTCATAGTAGGGTATTGTGATGTCACAGGGTTGTTTTATGAACTCACTTAAGGGCATTGTTATGAACCATTTGAGTATTATTATGTCAAAGTGGGGCACTGTGATGTCATTGTCATTGTGATGAGACTGCAGGAAGTTCTGATGCCACAGTTGAGCACTGTGATATTACAGTGGGGTATTGTGATGTAACAGGAGAGCATTGTGATATTATTGTGGGCCATTGTGATTTCACAGTGAGGTATTGTGATATCACAGATGACCATTTGTTTTGACCATTTGGCCTTGACATGTCATAGTAGGGCATTGTGATGTGACAGTGGGGAATGATTTTGTCACCATGAGACAATGATATGTCAAAATTGGACATTGTGATGTCATAGCTGAGCATTATGATGTGAACATGGGGTATTGTGATGTCATTATTCGGTATTGTGATGTCACACTGGGGAATTATGATGAAGTTGGATATTATGATGTGACATTGGGGCATTGGGAAGTCAGTCAGACATTGTCATGAGACAGCGAGACATTTTGGTGTCACAGTTGGGCATTGTGATGTCATGGTGGAACACTGTGATATCACACTGTACATTTTGATGTCATTTTGCAGCAATGTGATGTCACAGTGGAACATTGTGTTATTCCAACAGTGCATTGTGAAATCATGACATGACTTTGTGATGTCACAATAGGGCAGTGAGATGTTACAGTGGAGCCTTGTGATGTCAAATTGGAGCATTGTGATGTTATAGTGGGAATTTGTGATATTACAGTGGGGCCTTATTATGAGATCATACGGCATTGTGATGGAGATATGACAGTGAGGCATTGTTATATCACAGTGGGGCATTATGATGAGCAAGTTGAGAATTATATTATCATGGAGCATTGTGATGTCACAGTTGAACATTGTAATGAGACAGTGAGTTATTGTGATGTCACAGTTTGTCATTGTGATAAACAAGTTGGTTATTATTTTGTCACATTGGATTATAGTGATGTCATAGCTGGGCATTGTCATGAGATTGTGGGTCATTGTGATATCACAGTTGGACATTGTGATGTGGCAGTGGGGTACTGAGATGTCACATGGAACATTGTGATATAACAGTGGAGTGTGGAGTGATGTCATATCGGATTATTGTGATATCACAGTGGGGCATTGTGATGTCACAGTGGGGTTTGTGAAATCACACTAATGCTTTTTGATATCACAAGGTGGCATTGTAATGTATCAGTGAGGAACTCTAATGATACAGGGGGATTTGTGATGTCACAGTGGAGTGTGGTGTCACAGTGGGGCTTTGTGAAATCACAGCTGGGCTTTGTTATGTCACAGTGTGGTATTGTGTTATCACAGTGGGGCATTGTGATAAGACAGTGGAGCATTGTGACAAAAATAAGACATCGTGATGTTACAGTTGGGCAATGTGATGCGAATGATGGACATTGTGATGTCACAGTGTGGTACTGGGATATCTCACTTTAGAATTGTTGTATAACTGTTGGGGATCGTGATGCTATAGTGGAAAATTGTGATGTGATAGTGGGGCTTAGTGTTGTCACTGTGGACCATAGTGATATGACAGAGAGGTATTAGGATCTTGCATTGGAGTACTGTGATGTCAAAGTGGTGTACTATTATGTCATAGTTGGGCATTGTGCTTTGAAACATGGCATTATGTCTTTATGGAGTATTTTGATATGACAGTAGGGAATTGTATCATAGAAGGTCTCTGTTACATCACCATGGGGCATTGTGATGTCATTGTTGGGCACTGTGTTGTGACAGTGAGCTATTGTGATGTCACAGTTCTATTCTATATTGTCACAGTGGTGCTTTCTGATGTCACAGTGTGATATCACAGTTGAGCATTGTGATGGGACATTGTGGTATTGTGATGTCACATTGGAGCATTGTTATATCACAAAGGGGCATTATGATGTCATAGTGGGGCACTGTGGTATCACAATGGGGTTTGTGAGGTTACAGTAGGGCATTGTTAAATCAGAGTGAGGCTTTGTAATATCACAATAGGTTATTGTGGTGTTACAGTTGAACATTGTGATATGACATTGAAGTATTGTGATGTCACAGTACTGCTTTGTTATATCTGTGTGGTGCATGATGATGTCACAGTGGGGCAATGTGATGTCAAATTGGTTCATTTGATCACATATTTGGGCATTGTGATGTGGCAGTTGGACATTAGGATTTCACAGTGGGCTTTATGAGGATACAGTGGGGCATTGTGATGTCACAGTTGAGCAATATGGTTTGACAGTGGGCCATTGTGATGTCACAGCTGTGTACAATATTATCAAAGTGAGGCTTTGTGATTTCACTGTGGCACATTGTGGTTTCACAGTTGAGCACTGTGATGTGGAAGTGTGGTACTGTGATGTCACACATGAGCATTGTTATATCACAGTGGGTCATTGGGATGTCACAATGGGGATTTGTGTTGTCACAGTGGGGAATTGTGAAATTAGAGTGGGGTTTGGGGTTTTGTGAAGTCACAATAGGGTACTGTGATGTCTTAATTGAGCATTATTATGTGACAGTTGAGTATTGTGATGTCACAGTGGAGCATTGTTATATCAAAGTGGGGCAATGTGATGTCACATTGGAGGCAATATGATGTCACAGTGGGACAATGTGATGTCACAATGAGGTTATATAATGCACAGGGGAGCATTGTGCAATGAAAGTGGGGATTTGTGATGTCACAATAGGGCATTTTGATGTGACAGTGGTACATTATGATGAGAGAGTAGGGCTTGTGAAGTCACAGTGGACCATTGTGATATCACAGTGGGGAACTGTGATGTCATAGTAGAGCTTTGTGATGATACAGATGGATATTTTGTTGTCAAATGGGGCATTGTGATTTTACAGTGCAATACTTAGATGTCACAGTGGAGAACTGTGAGATCACAATGGGGCACTGTGATGAGAGAGTTGAGCATTGTTTGTTCTCAGTGGAGCATTATGCAGTCACAGTGAAGCACATCAGGCATGGTTATGGAGGAATGGATTTATTGAAGCTTAGAGAGCCAGGGGAAGTTCCATAATGACAGAAGAAGCTGGCCTGTTTTCACAGGACCAAATACACAGAGAGAAGCCCCAAGCCAAAAGCCACACAGCACACTTCAGAAACTCCAGCTAGTCACTTTGCATATCATTAGGTTGGAATCTCAAACCCACCACCACACCTTAGGGCTGGACCCTAAAATTTACCGAGTGACACTGCCTCCAGCTAGATGGCTGCAGCTGCAAACTACAAACTATTTAAACCCTAAATATGTTGGGAGTCATCTATTCAAACTACCACAGTGCAGCACTGTGGTATCACAGTAGGGTATTGTGAAATCACACTGGTGCTTTGTGATGTCACAATAGGGCATTGTGATGTCACAGTGTGGTGTTGCAATATCACAGTTTGGAATTGTGATATAACACTTGGGGATTGTGATGTTATACTGGAAAAATTGTGCTGTGACAGTGGGGTTTTGTGATGTCACTGTGGATCATTGTGATATGACAGTGGGGTGGTATTGTGACGTTACAGTGGAGCACTGTTATATCAAATGGGGCAATGTGATGCCACAGTGGGACACTGTGATGTCACAATGGTGCTTTTTGAAATCATCATTGGGCTTTGTGATGTCACAACGGGTTGTTGTGATGTCACATTTGAGGATTGGAATGAGACAGTGAGTCATTGTGATATCACAGTGGGCATTGTGACAAACAAGTTGAATATTTTCATATCACATTGGAGCATTGTGATGTCATAGCTGGATATTATTATGAGACAGTGAGTCATTGTGATGTCACAATTGGACATTATGATGTGGTTGTGGGTTATTGTGATGTTACATTGAACATTTTGATATCACAGTGGGGCATTGTGATTTCACAGTGGGGGTCTGTGATGTCACAGTTGGACATTATGATGAGAGATTGGGGCATTGTGATGTTACAGTGGACCATTTTGGTATCACAGTGGGGAACTGTGATTTAGAGTGGGGCTTTGAAATGTCACATTAGTGTATTGTGACATCACAGTGGGCATTGTGATGTAGGAGTATGATATTGTGATGTCATTGTGGCATGTTGTGACATCACACTAAGGTATTGTGATTTCACAGTAGGGCAATGTGGTATCACAGTGGAGCATTGTTATATAATAGTTGGGCTTTGTGATGTCAGTGGTGCATTGTGGTATCAAAGTGTGGCATTTTGAAATCACAGGAGGGAGGGTGATGTCCCAGTTGGGCATTGTGATAAGACAGTGAGATATTGTGATGTCACTGTGGAATACTGTGATATAATGATGGGGCATTCTGATGCCATACTGTAGTATTATGATGTCAAAGGGGGAGTGGGGCATTGTAAAATCAGAGTGAGGCTTTGTGAAGTCACAGTAGGATACTGTGACATCACAGCTCAGCATTGTCATGTGACATTGGATATTTTGATATTACAGTGGAGCATTGGTATTACACAGTGGGAAACTGATGTCATATTGGGGCAATGTGATGTCACAGTGGGGCATTGTTATGTTACAATGGGGCATTTGATGAAAAAGCTGGTTTTATAATGTTATATGGGAACATTTTGATGTCATACCTGCTGGTTATCACGAGACAGTGAGTCATTGTGATGCCACAATGGCATATTGTGAAATCACAGTTGGCTCTGGTATGTCCAAGTAGGGCATTGTGATGTACCACTGGGACATTATGATGTTACAGTTCAGCTCAGTGATGTCACAGTGGGACATTATGATGAGAGTGTGAAGCAATGTGATGTCACAGTAGACCACTGTGATATCACAATAGTTTACTGTGAGTCACAAAGTGGCTTTGTGTTGAATAGTGGATATTGGGATATCACAGTGGGGCATTGTGAAATCCTAGTAGGGCTTTGTGATGTAATATTAGGGTATTGTGATCTCATAGAAGAGCATTGCTTAATAAGAGTTGTCCATTATGATGTCACAATGGGGGCACTGTGATATCAAAATTGGACTTTGTGATGTCACACTGCTGCATTGTGAACTCAGAATTGGGCTTTGTGATGTCCTATTAGGGCATTGTAATGTCACAGGGGAATATTGTTATAGTTCAGTAGAGCATTTTGATGTCACAGTGGCACATTGTGAAAACATAGCGGGGCTTTGTGTTTTCACAATATGGTATTGTGATGTCACAGTTGAGCATTGTGATGGATGTGACAGTGTAGTATTGTATGTCACAGTGAAACACTGTGATGTCACAATGGGACAATGAGATGTCAAAGTGGGAATTGTTATGTTACTGTGGTGAATTTTGATGAATAAGTTAGTTTTGTTAGTTTTGTTATGTCATATAGGTGCATTGTGTTGTATTAGCTGGGCATTATCATGAGACAGTGAGTCATTGTGATTTCACAGAGGCACATTTTGAAATCACAGTGAGGCTTTATGATGTCGCAATAGGGCATTATGATGTCATACTGGAACATTATGATATTACAGTTCAGCATGGTGATGTCACAGTGGGACATTATGATGGGAGAGTGGGGCATTGTGATATCAAGTAGACCACTGTGATATCTGAGTGGTTAATGGTGATGTCACAGAGTGGCTTTGTGATCAGTAGTGGAGCATTGTGATGTCAGAATAGAGCATTGTTATATCACAGTTGGGCATTGGGATGTCACAGTGGGGCATTGTGATGTCATAGTGAGGCATTAGGGTAAACAAGTTGGTTTTAATATATGTCATATGGGGGCATTTTGATGTCATAGTTGTGTGCATTTTCATTAAAGAGTGAGTCATTGTAATGTCACTGTGGAGCATTTTGATATCACAGTGGGGCATTATGAACTATCAGTGGGTATTTTTGATGTCACAATATGGCATTGTGATGTCACTCTGGGACATTATGGTGTTAGAGTTCAGCTCTGTGATGTCACAGAGACACATTCTGATGAGAGAGTGTGTCACTGTGATGTCCCAGTAGACCACTGTGATATCACAGTGAGGAATTGTGATGTCATAGAGGAACTTTGTGATGAGGAGAGGAGCATTGTGATATCACAGTTGAGCATAGTGAAATCATAGTGAGGCTCTCTGATGTCACATTGGGTATTGTTGTCACAGTGGTTCATTGTTATATCACAGTGGGGCATTGTGATTTCACAGTTGAGTAATATGTTGTTACAATTGGGCTTTGTGGTGTCACACTATGGCATTGTTAATTCAGACTGCAGCTTTGTGATGTCACAGTAGGATATGATGGTGTCACAGTTGAGCATTGTAATGTGACATTGGGTATTGTGATGGCACAGTGGACCATTGTTATATCACAGTGGGTCACTGTGATGTCACAGTGTTGTGATGTCACAGGGAGGTTACGTTCAGTCACAGTGGAGCACTGTGATTTAAGAGTGGACCTTTGTGAAGTAAAGTGCACATTTGTTATATCTCTATGGGATATTTTGATCAGTTAGTTTGTCATTGTGATGTGACAGTTGGGCATTGGAATCTCATAGTAGGGTATTGTGGTGAGACAGGTGGATAATTGTAATGTTACTGTTGAGTATTCTGTTGTGACAATAGGGTATTGTGATATCACAGAAATTCATGGTGCTATTACAGTGGGTTGTTATGTTTCAGTGGGAATTGTGATGAAAAAGGTTTTATTATGTCATATGGTAACATTGTGATGTCACAGCTGGGCATTACCATAAGACAGTGAGTCATGATGTGGTATCACAATGTGTCATTGTGAAATTAGAATGGGGCTTTCTGATGTCACAATAGGGTTTTGTGACTTCACAGCTGAGCATTGTGATGTGACATAGTGTATTGTGATGTCACAGTGCAGCAGTATTATATCAAAGTGGGACAATGTGATGTCACAGTGGGGCATTGTGATGTCAAAATGGGACAATGTGATGAACAAGTTGGTTTATTATGTCACATATGAGCATTTTGATGTCATAGCTGGGCACTATCATGAGACAGTGAGTCATTGTGATTTCATGGTTGAGCATTGTTATAGCACAGTGGGGCATTGTGAAATCACAGTGGAGCTTTGTGATATCACATCAGGGGGTTGTGATTTCAGAGTGAAGCATTGTTATATCATAGTGGGGCATTGTGGTATCACAGGAGGGCTTTGTGGTGGCACAGTGTGGCATTGTAAAAACACAATGGGGATTTGTGATGTCACAATAGAATATTGTGATGTCACAGTTGAACATTGTGATGTGACATCGGGCATTGTTTTGTTATCATGGAGCAATGTTATATCACAGTGGGACACTGTGATGTCACAGTGGTGAAATGGGGTATCACGGTGTGATAATGAACAAGTTGTTTTTCTAATGTCATATCAGAGCATTATGTTGTTATGGTTGGGCATTATCTTGAGACAGTGAGAGATTCTGATGTTACATTTGAGCATTGTGATATCACAGTGGGCCATTATGGAATCTCAGGGGCTTTTTGATGTCACAATAGGACATTGTGATGTCACACTAGGACATTATGATGTTACAGTTCATCTCTGTGATGTCACAGTGGGACATGCTGATCAGAGAGTGGGAAATTGTGATGTCCCAGTAGACCACTGTGATATCATATTGGAGAATTTTTATGTCAGAGAGGAGTTTGTTATGAACAATGGAACACTGTGATATCACAGTGGAGCATTGTGATATCACAGTGGGGATTTGTGATGTCATATTAGAGTATTGTGATATCACAGGGGAGCATTGTTATAACACAGTAGGGCATTGTAATGTCACAGTAGGGCTCTGTGATGTCATAATGGGGTTTTGTTATATCACAGTGCATCATTGTGAAATTAGAGTGAGGTGTTGTGAAGTCACAATATGGTATTGTGGCATTACAGCTGTACACATTGATGTGGCATTTGGTATTGTGATATTAGAGTAGAGCATTGCTATATCACAGTGAGGCACTGTGATGTCACAGTGGGACAATGTGATGTTATGGTGGGGCATTTTGATGTCACAGTTGGGAATTGTGATGAACAAGTTGGTTTTGTTATGTCATATCTGAATCTTATGATATCCTAGCTAGGCATTATCATACGACAGTGAGTCATTGTGGTGTCACAGTGGAACATGGGAATATTAGCCAGACAGCAGCCTCACACCTATAAACCTAGTAGTATTCAGGGTGAGGCAGGAGAATCACTGTTTGAGCCCAGCCTGGGTGGCAGAGTGAATTACAGGACAGCCTGGGCTATAATGACACCCTATCTAAAAAAAATAAATAAATAAAAGCTAAGAGAATTCAACCACATATTGAGATACAAAATCATTAGACAGGAAGTAAGAAGGCACAGTCACAGGAAAGCAAAGTCATAGGAAAGGCAACTGCCAGGTAAAGCAAAAGTGAGAACTAGCCAAGTCCAGGGACAACAGACAGGGGGAAACAAACCCAGACCAGGAAAGGAAAAGGATGGGCCAAACCAGGTAAAAAGAAGGCATGCTATGCCTGACAAAGGAGGAAGCAAAGGAACCAGCAAGACCAGTCCCAGGCAGTGTGAGCAGCATGCCAGGCCAGGCCACGGGAAGGAAAGGAGAGACCAGGCAAGGTGGACAGCAAAGGACATCAGGTAAGCTCCAGCAAGCAAAGGCCAGGAAATATGGAGTGCCAGGCAAGGGTGAAAACAAGCTCAGTCTAGGACCTGAGACTATGAGACCAGGACAGGTGAAATGCAACCATAGGGGGAAAAGTAATGCAAGACATGGCAAGGGAGAGAGAAGGCCAAACAAAAACAGGCAAGGAGGAAGGTAGGCAAGAAGCTAGACAAGGAAGGAGAAAATTAAAACAAGGTCCAGAAAAAGCCAGGCCAAGGGGAAGGCAAGGGAGAATCCAGGCCAGGACAGGGGGAACCAAGGCTAAGTCAAGCCAGAAGGAAGGCAAAGGCAGGTGGAAGGAGGCCTGAGAAAGACAGGAGGAAGGCACAGTCAGACAAAGGAGAAGGATGGGCAAGTGCAAAGATGAAGGGACAGGAGAGCAGGCCAGATGAGAGAAGAAAAGGCAGATGGCAAACACATTCAGGAGAAGACAAGGCCAGACAAGACTGCACTTGAGATAAAGTGCGGAAACACAGGTCCTGGGACCATGCAATGTGGAAGGCCAAGAGAATGAAGTCCAGACAGAAGGCAGGGGTAAGGCAACACAGGCCTGAGGGAGAGTAAAAGGAGAAGGCAGGCTAGGGCTGGGGAAGACAAGATGAGGCCAAGCAAGGGGAAGGTATGGCCAGGCAAGGAAGGGAAGAAGGCAAGGTCAGGTTAGGCTGAATGTCAGTCCAGGGGGAAAGGAAGACCAGGTAGGCAAAATGGAAGAGAAGCCAAGACAGGCCAGGCCAGAAGCCAGTCAGTACAGGAGAAGGGTATGGTAATACTAGCTCACTAAGGCAAAGGGGAAAACAAGGCCATGTTGGTCGTAGGGGGAAGGGGTGGTTGAAAAGCTAGGATAAGTAAGTGGTAAGGCCAAGGTGGAATTCACAGCAATGGAGAAAATAAGGCCAGGCCAGGCCAGGGTGAAGACTCAAGAGCAGTCCAGGCAGATGACAAGACAGGACAGGCAATGGGGAATGCCAGGACAGGTCAGGTAGAAGAGAAGATGATGAGGAGGGCAAGGCAGAGCAGGCCAAAGGCAACAGGGAAGGCAAGGACAGGACATGCATGATGGATTGTGATTTAGGGCCAGATACAATTCAAGGCAAGGAAAATAGCAAGGCCAAGAGAGACAAGGGGAGATGGGAAGGGCAAGCCAGACCAGGCCTGGGGCAAGGCATGGTCAGGCAAGCCCAGAAGGAACACATGTTCAAATTTGGGCAGGGCAACCCATGCTGAAGCAAGGGGGATCACAGACCTTAAATGGATCAAAGACCTGAATGTAAGACCTGAATCCCATGAACATATATAAGAAAAAGAAGTGAACATACTTCCAAATACAGCTGTAGAGAAGGACTTCCTGAATAGGAACCCAGTTGCCCGGGAAAGAAGACAATCAACTAATAGGAACTCATGAAATATAAAAGTAATTTTACAACTAAGGAACCATCATGCAAGTTCATAGGCAGCATGCAGCCTATTTGATATATACCTCACTACCTGTCCTGCCTGTCTGTGCTGTGAGAGAAGGGACACCAGAGCTGCTCACACTCTCCAGCCACATCCCTCAACCTTGGCCACTAAGCAGGCTACTCAGGGACCAGGTGAGTGCTCTCCTGCTCCCTGCCTATGCCCATTCAGTCCCTGGGGTACAACACTGGCCCAAATACACACAGGTTGGGAATCAGTCAAATTAGGCCCTGACCTCACCCCATGCTTGCAATCCTGTGCCACCCTTAGTAGGGACGCTGGAGCTGACTGCAGTCAACAGGTCAGGGCACTGAAAATGTGACCCAGGGTCCAGGAAATGCATGACACCCCTTATGTGCACACTCAGTCTCATGTGTACAACCCCAACCTGTGAACACTGAGACAGGGGATCAGGCCCATGAGGCACTGACTTCATTTTCTGGCCTGCACAAGGGCTTAGCCTTATGTAGGGAATCCAAAGCCAGTCAGTTTCCCCAGTCTGGACCTGCATGGAGACTGCATATTTAAAAACATCTGTTCACATTCCAGTGTGCCTATCCCAGATACGTGCCTGACCACCAGCCCATACTCACCTGAATCATGACACACCAAGCCATACAACATGGGCTGTGCACGAGTTGTTGTTACTGCATTGTCAGCAAGACAAAGAACTATCTGTAGATGGGCAAACCCCAGTGCAAACAAATAACACAAGAAACCAAGGCAAGATATGCTCAACAGGAATAAAGCTGGGTGTGGTGGCTCACACATTTAAACCCAGCACTCAAGAGGCAGAGGTAGGAGGTTTGCCATGAGTTTGGGGCCACCCTGTAATTGCATAGTTAATTCCGGACAGCCTGGGATAGGGCAGGACTCTACCTCAAAAGAGAGAGAGAAAGAGTGAGAGAGGAAGGAAGGAGAAAGAAAGAAAGAAATTAAGAAAGAAAGGGAGGGAGGGAGGGAGGATTAACTTATTTTAAAGGCTTCCAAGTATCAATAAATGCTGGAAATGCTGTAGGAAATGAGGAACCCTCATCCACTGTTGATAGGAGTGCAAACTTCTTCAGAAACTAGGGAAATCAGTGTGGATGTTTCTAAAAATCAAAATAGATCTACTGTTTGACCTAGTTATGTAACTTATCGACACAGCCAAAATAGTCTTTCCCATACAGACACCTGTTTGGCCATGTTTGTTGCTACTCTAGTCACAATAGCTAGGAGATAGAATCAGCCCAGGTGCTGATCAACTGATGATTAGATAATGACGATGTGGTACATATACAACATAGAGTTTTACTCAGCAGTAAGAAAAAAGAAATTATGATATTGGCAAGAAAATAGAAGGATCATGAAAAAGTTCTACTTAGTGAGGTTACATAGGTTTAGAAAGAAATATGTCCCATGATCTTGCTTATATGCAGATCCTAACATAGCATAGTTTGCTTCATTCAGAAGTTCCAGTAAGCTTCAGTAATACTGGTAAGGAAGTTAGAATAAGGTTTGAAAAGAGGAAAGAGAAGGAGGGATTAGAGGTGGGTATAACTAGGGAGGTAATTAAAGGGACAGAATACAAAGTGTTCAGTGAACATGGAAGGGAATGGGTAAAGGAGGGAAGGAGGAGAAATCTACAAAACTAATGATAAAGCTTCCTCAGAAAACAGAAAGGGAGAGGTTGGGCACAGCACCTAAAACATCAGGTTCTTGCTGGTAAATACAAGTGCCAAAATGGGATTATTCCACACAGAGAACTATTGGTCAGGGAACCCCATGAGGTCACTAAATTAATACAGACCATTGTGAAAGCACTTGGGTTACCCACCAGAAAGGCCTATTGCTTAAGACACCATAGGCTGCAGTTGCTTGAACTGAGTGGAAAAAGTCACTAAATAGTGTAAACAACAATGAATCCTATAAGCTACAATATCATCTGGCTAAGGAAAAAATTTATACACTAGTGTAACATTGGCACAGAGGCTATGGGGGTAATCAACTGCTCTCTGATTGGATATGAGGCAACGTCAGTGGAAGGGAATTCATACTTGAATTGAAGGTCAAGTTAGAACCTATAGCTTGGAAAGTCAGAGAACCTAGAGGGAAGTTACCACTGTACTTGGGTAAAAGGAGAGGTGATGCCCATCAAAAGTCTCCAAAATGCCTACACTTATACCCTATGATCCACACTGCTCTCAAACCTAGCTTTTTACAGATGGCAGCAAATAAAGGGGAGACCCAAGACTTATTAGTGTGACAAGAAAAGAAAGCCAATTACTTAGCACAAGATGAATCATCTCTATCACATCTTCCAGGGCCCAGGAAACATGGCAGGAAATGCTGGATGAAGTATGAGTGCTGTTGTCACTGCTAGCCCAGAAACCTCCTACAGAGACATGGGAGCAGATGGTGAGGATTCTCAAAACTAATCTAAACAGAAAACTAGGGGCTGCTGAGAGTTTAACAGTAAAGGAGACTTGAATCAAGCCCTCAAAGGCTCAGGTAGCAATGCAGAAGAGGGGACAGAAGGAATGTAAGAGCCACCGGGTGGGAAAGTGTATTTTGAGGTACTGTGCCCCCTCTCTACAGAGACTGAATGGTGAATTAATGACCCCACAATGATGTTTGGTAACCTCACTGAGGAGGGCCCTCAGTGAAATGGGATTGAGGAGGGAGCATAATTAAATAATCCAGTGGGAAATTACTACTTTGAAATATGCTTATATATTAAAGAGCTCAGTTAAAAATATGAAATGAAAGTTGGGGAATAGGATGGAGGAGAGGAGCGGTGGCAGAAGGCTTAATCAAAAATTTTAAGATGTTTTGAGGGCTGGGGATATGGCTTAGTGGTAAAAATAAATAAATAAATAAATAAAAGTTGCCTGTGAAGCCAAAGAACTCATGTTTGAATATCCTTGTGCCACAGAGCCAGATCCAGTGACTCAAGTGTGCAATGTTGCACATGATCACAAGGAGGTGCATGTGTCTGGAGTTTGCTCACAATGGCTGAAGGCTCTGACACACCCATTCTCCCTGTCTCTCTCTTTCTGACTCCAAGTTTCTCTCTGTCTCTCTCAACAAATTTAAAAAGATTTTGAATATGCCATACAGAAACCTACTTCTCCACCAGCATATATATATGGAGAGAGACAGAGCATATGAGTGATTTGGTTGGGGCAGAAGTTTCCTGTGAAGGTAGACAATGTTGTTCTTTAAAGTCAAAGATTATTAGAAAAGTTTCAGTACCAGGGGTGGGATAATTTCTAGTGAGTTTTTGGCCAGGGAGGTGCTGGATGACCCCCAAATACTGCAGGCTATGGCCAAGGTCTGTGGTTGCCCACCAGAATTAGATGGCAAGATCCTACTGCTGAAGACTCCATAAGCCTGTGCTGCAGGTAACTGACAAAAGCAGCTGCAGCTGACCTGAAAGCCTTCTGTGTTGACTAGCTGTCAGGATGCTGGAAAGAGTGAGGCACCTTTTTTGGGGGGAGAAGTCATGGATAGTCTTACCCAACAGTGGACTCTACAAGCTTGATGGCTGGTCAGCCAGGCCAAATATACAACTGGTGCAATGGTGGCATGTTTGTTATGTGTGAAACCAACTGCTCTCTGATTGGACTTGAAGATTGTTCCAAGGGAAAGAATTCATGGCTAGTACTGAAAACTTAATAGAAATCCATTGCTGTGAAGGACACAGACCCTTGAGGGAAAATTACTACTATTATCAGGTTAAAAGGATATATTTTACCCACTGATATGCCATCTAGATATATACATTTATGATCGCATGTTAGTGCTACTCTTAGTTTTTGTTAGAGACACTCTTCTTTTCAGAGGGTATTGACCACTGGGATGACTCAAATACTACCAACATGATGAGAAGAGTTGACATTAGGGAGTTCAGTAGCAAATGAAACATCTCTACCTCACCCTCCAAGACTCAGGGACCACTGCAGAAAATATGGAAGAAAGAATTTAAGAGCCAACTGCCTCTATGCTGCCTTCCAGGATGAAAGTGGTGATAATATTCATGGCCTCACAGAGGTTGATGCTACCTAAATACGACCTGCATAATAAGAGGAAAACATCATTACATTAAAATAGCAGAGAGACTTGCTGGAAAGGAAAATAAATTCTATGTAAGGGATAGCTGGAAAGATGATAAGAAATGGTTGTGAGAGGAATCTGTGACCAAACTGTCTACTTGTATGGAAATTTTCAATAAAAAATTTAAAAATACAAAAAATAGGCAATATACCTAATGGAAGAAAATGTCCACTTATTAAAAATTTGACTATGATATGTAAAGAACCCAAAGCAAAGCAATACAAAATCAAACATTGAACATAAATGGGATGGGGAACTGAATAGAGAGTTCTCAAAAGAAGAAATACAAATGGCCAATAAATATTTCAAAAAGTTGCCAGGCATGGTGGTGCATGTCTTTAATCCCAGCTCTCGGGAGGCAGAGGTAGGAGGATTGCTGTGAGTTCAAGGCCACCCTGAGACTCCATAGTGAATTCCAGGTCAGCCTGGGCTAGAGTGAGACCCTACCTCGAAAAACCAAAAAAAAAAAAAAAAAAAAAAAAAAAAAAAAAAAAAAAAAGTATTGCACATTTTACCCATCAGGGAAATGCAATTTAAAATGACTTTGTGGTCTGGAGAGAGTTCTTACTGATTGCACTATGACTCCACTTGAGGTTTACTACATGAGAGTGAATCTATGTCTGATAATAAAAACCTATTAAAAAAATCTATGATTTGGGGCTGGAGATACAGCTTAGCAGCTAAGGCATTTGCATGTGAAGCCTAGGGATTTAGGGTTGATTCCCCAGTACCAATGCAATCCAGATTCACTAGGTGGCTCATGCATCTGGAGTTTGTTTGCATGGGCTAGAGGCCCTGGCATGCTCATTCCCCCCTCCCCATGTGTGTGTGTGTGTGTGTGTGTGTGTGTGTGTGTGTGTCTATCTGTCTCTCTGTCTGCCTTTCTCTTCTTCAAATAAATAAATTAAATATTTCAAAAGTTTATGATTTGCAAAGACATAGTCCCTGAGAGAAGCTATTGGGGTGATTTGGCTAAATGATTATGTTGTACCCATCAAATTTCTTTCTGAAGATTTATCTTTGCCCATAGGTTTGTGCTGCTCTAACCTAGGTTCAGATAAATTCTTTTTCAGATGGTGGTGACTATTGAAGGGCTCAAAAATCATGAAAGTTCTAAGAAAAAAGTCACTGCTGGGATGGAGAGATGACTTAGAGGTTAAGGTGTTTACCTGTAAAGAGAAAAGACCCAGGTTCAAGTCCCCAGAACCCACATAAGCCAGATGTACAAGGTAGTATTTGCATCTGGAATTTGCTTGCAGCAGCTGGAGGTCCAGGTTTGTCCATTCTTTCTCTTCCTCTCTCTATTTCTTTATATCTCTTAAATAAATAAGTAAAAACAAAAATATTTTAAAAAGAAAAAGTGACTACTGAGATCTCAACACTAAATTAGACCACAATACCGCCTAATGCAAAGCTCAGGAACAACACAGAAGAGGGTGCTGAAAGGGCTTTGGAGAGCTGTCTTCTGGACACCTTGCATGCTTTGTATTCATGAGCATCCTTTGTATTCATGACTTCATAGCAGGTGTCATCACTTGCACAAGACCTACATGATACTGGACACATCAACATTTCCAGGGGGATGAAGAATGAGTTCAAAAAGACATCAAAATAGAAGAGGGACAAGCTAGAAAGAGAACTGGTTCACTGGAAGGACAATGCAGAAGAAAGGATGAAAGATGAAAAGAGGAGAGAATTATGATCAAAGTATACTATGGACCTGTGTGAAAATTGTCAATAAAACTCTTTTTGCAAAGGTACAAAAAAGGGACTGAGGAGATGGCTCAGCCATTAAAGATGCTTGGCTACAAACCATGTTCAATTCTCAAGTCATGCATGTATAAGCAGATGCAAACACTGGCAAAATAAAATCTCACTTTCGTTTACAACAGCAAGAGACCTTCTGCAGCCATGCTTCTCCTACATATATAAATAAAAAATCAATAACACACATAAATAAACAAACAATCCTTAAAGTACAAGAAAATTAATGAGGTTAAAAATCTAGTTACAGGGCTGGAGAGATGGCTTAGTGGTTAAGCGCTTGCCTGTGAAGCTTAAGGACCCCAATTCGAGGCTTGATTCTCCAGGACCCACATTAGCCAGATGCACAAGGGGGTGCATGCGTCTGGAGTTTGTTTGCAGTGGCTGGAAGCCCTGGCATGCCCATTCTCTCTCTCTCTCTGTCACTCTCAAATAAATAAATAAATAAATGAAAAAATATCTAGTTACAGGCTGGAGATATGGCTTACCAATTAAGGCTCTTGTCTGCAAAGCCAGAGGACCCAGGTTCGATTCTGCAAGACCCATGTAAGACAGATGCAAAAGGGGCACATGCATCTGGAGTTTGTATGTAGTGGCTAGAGGTCCTGGTGCACCTATTCTCTCTCTCTCTCTCTCTCTTTCTCTCTCTCTCTGTGTGTGTGTCTCTTCTATCTCTCTGCTTGAAAATATATACAATTTTTAAAAATTCTAGTTACAACCTAAGCTATTTGCACATAAATGCTTACTTGATTATCCTTAAAACACAACCCGTCTCCTATGCACAAAATTATCAGTTCATATCAGAAACATATCCCCTACACGTATGTTACCTAATTGTCGCATAAAATAATCTCTCATAAAAAATATATAGCAGGAGCTGGAGATACAGCTCAAACTGTTGGGAGCCACTGGGCTGGCCTTGAATCTATAGCTCTGGGCTATTTGGCAGCAAGACTTTAGCTCCTGCAAGTAAGCAAGATTATGTACATTCAGTGTTACTGATAAGAGCTGGCCATTCCTTAAAGATTTATGCTTGTATTGCTGGGATCAGAGGGTTTGTTTGTTTCCCAACCGTAGAATAATCTTTTGTACTGAGAAGTGATTGAAGTGCAAAACTCTGTAACAGAAAGGAGTTGTTTTGATAGAAACTTCTGTGAAGGTCATGGAATTTTTGTCCATGGGCAAACTGTTCGCAAGAAGATATAAAAAGGACTGCAGAGAAATAAATGGTGCTTCAGTCCTGGACTGGAGTCCTTGCTTTCATTCTTTCTCCTGTCTTTCTTTAATCCTCACTCCCCAACAGGCTTGAACCCTTCCAGTCAACAGGCTCCAGCAGTTGGTGCCCAATGTGGGGCCTGAATACAGGGATCCAAAGTGAAGGACACCGCTGGATTGAAAAAGAGCGCTCAGGAACAGAAAAAAGGAGCGCTCGGGAAAAGAACAAAGGAGCGGTGAGTAATACAAGTAAAAATGGGACAAGGTAGTAGTCGTATCCTTTTTGTTCATATGCTGAAAAATATGTTGTGTGCTTGTAGAGCCAAAGTTAGTCAGCAACAACTCAGTAATTTTTTGGAATTTATAAAAAAGGTCTGTCCTTGGTTCCCAAAAGGAGGAACTGTCGATTTAAAAACATGGCAAAGGGTAAAGACTAAGCTTCAAGATTATTAAGATACCCATGGGCCAGGTAAAGTACCAATGAAAACTTTTAGCTTGAGGGCTTTAGTTAGAAATAGTTTAGATCCTAGACATGAAAGAGATAAAGTTAAATCAAGTACAGTTAAAGACAAAGGACTGCTTCCCAGCGTGGACTTAGAAAATGAAACTAAGCCTTCCGTTTCACCTGAGGAACCACAGTCTGGATTTAAGCTTTTATTTAGAGAAGAAGAATGTTGTCTTGATCATTTAGATTCAGATCAGGAAGCAGAATTAGAGGAGGAGGTGACAAAAGGTCACCAAGAGGAAGACTTTCCACCTTCTATAACTTTTACTAAATCTGAGGATGAACAGAAAGAAAAATATTTAGAGGAGATGCAATGTTTGCAAAGTATGGTTAAATCAGTGTCTTTACAAGTACAGCAATTTCAGGGAAAGCGTACTCCAGGAAATAGAGTCACTCCCAATCCTCCTGCTATAACAAAACCTCCCGTTATTGTGGTAGTGTCAAAACCTGCGGGTGAGTTTCACCCTTTATCTTTGATTCGGCCTCTGTCTCACCCCTGCAAGCCACTCTTGCAGGAGCGGCACAAAGAGGAGAAGATATGCAGGGATTTGATGTATATATATCCTGTTTTTGGACAAAATGATACCTTTTAAGTAGTTGAAGGAATTAAAAGCAGCTTGTGTGAAATATGGCCCTACAGCTCCTTTCACGCTTGCTATGATAGACTCTATGGCATTTGAGGCGCTCCCTCCAGGGGACTGGAAACAAGTAGCAAAGGCATGTTTGTCAAGAGGAGACTATTTATTGTGGAAAACAGAATATATGGAAAACTGTCAGGCCACTACTGAGGTGAACAGGGGTCAGAGGATACCTATTACTTTTGATATGCTGGCTGGAGAGGGACCATATCGGGAACTTGAGAATCAGTTGCAGTTTGATGCAGGTGTTTATGCTCAGGTTAATGCACAAGCTAAAAAGGCTTGGTGTTAGCTTCCATCCATTGGGAGGGGGACTGAAGATTTGTCAAAAATTAGGCAAGGACCTGATGAATTATATCAAAACATTGTGGATAGATTATTACAGGCTGCTAGGAGACTGGTTGGAGATTCTGAAGCAGGACTTACACTTGTAAAATTATTAGCCTATGAGAATGCTAACTCTGCTTGTCAAGCTGCCTTGAGGCCATTTAGGAGAAAGGGGAGCATAACTGATTACATGAGACTATGTTCTGACTTAGGTCCATCCTATACACAAGGCTAGCTTGGTTGCTGCCCTTCAAGGGAAGTCAGTAAAGGAGGTTCTTTTTCAGCAACAAAAAGGTAATAAGAGAAAAGTTAATGCTCCCCCAGGAAGTTGTTTTGGATGTGGTAAAATGGGACATCAGGTGAGACAATGTCCTCAGAAGCAAAAGAATGATTCACCCAGAAAGGAACCAGGGTTGTGCCCAAAATGTGAAAGGGGCAAACACTGGGCCAATGAATGTAAATCTAAATATGATTATATGGGGAATCTTCTCCCTTAGGGAAATGGGAGGAGGGGCCAGCTCCAGGCCCCACAACAATGTTATGGAGCACTACAGAACTTTATCCCCCAGCAAAACAATCCGTTCAGGACCTCTGAAGAGCAGCCTCAGGCAGTGCAGGACTGGACCTCAGTTCCGCCACCTATACATTATTAACCCCAGAAATGGGAATGCAGGCCTTACCAGAAGGTGTTTATGGGCCATTACCTAAAGGATCTGTTGGACTACTGTTAGGGAGGAGTAGCTCTACCATGAAAGGAATTTTAGTAGCCCCTGGGGTGATTGATTCTGATTGTCAGGGGGAAATTAATGTTATAACCCATTCCCTGGAGGAATATCAATAATTAGTAAGGGACAATGATTAGCACAATTAATATTACTCCCACAATTGCAAACTAAAAATGCTAGTAAAAGGGACAAAAGAGGTGATGCAGGTTTTGGTTCTTCAAATGTTTACTGGATCCAGGCCATTGGATCACAGAGACCAGAATTAACTTTGTATATTAATGGTAGAAAGTTCCAGGGTTTATTAGATACAGGAGCTGATGTTTCAGTGCTTACAGCTGATCAGTGGCCTCCTAATTGGCCTAAACAGTTCTCTGTGACTCAGTTGCAGGGAATAGAACATACTCAAAGCCCATAACAGAGCAGTGATTGTTACAATGGAGGGACAAAGAAGGGCATAAAGGAACTTTTCAGCCATATATTGTCCCAGGTTTACCTGTGAACCTATGGGGAAGGGATATCATGAGTTGCATGGGAATATATCTTTATAGTCCTAGTGATACAGTTTCCAATCAAATGTTACATCAGGGGCTCTTGCCAGCTCAAGGTTTGGGCAAGAATGGACAAGGGTGGCTAGAGCCCATATCACCAGTACCTAGGCCTCAAAGGCAAGCTTGGGGTATTTTTAGAGGGGGTCATTGGACACCCTGTACCTCATGCAGATCCCATTACTTGGAAGCGTTGGGACCCTGTGTGGGTGGATCAATGGCCTCTTATTGCTGAGAAAATTCAGGCTCCAGAGCAGTTAGTACAGGAACAGCTTGAAAGCAGTCATATTTCCCCTTCAAATTAACCTTGGAATTCTCCAATTTTCTTATAAAAAAGAAGTCTGGAAAATGGAGGTTATTACAGGATCTTAGGAAGGTAAATGAAACAATGGAATTGATGGGAGCTTTGCAACCAGGATTGCCTACGCCTTCTGCTATTCCTGAACATACTTATAAAATTATATTGGTTCTAAAAGATTGTTTTTATGCGATTCCTCTTGCTCCTCAAGATTGTGAAATATTTGCCTTTAGTGTGCCATCTACCAACTTTAGGGAACCTATGAAAAGGTATCATTGGAAAGTATTGCCCCAGGGTATGGATAACAGCCCCACCTTGTGTCAAAAGTTTGTGGCTCAAACTGTAACAAAGACTAGACAGGCCTATCCTCAGGTATATTATTCATTATATGGATGATATTCTCCTGGTGTTCAAATGAAAGGGATTATTATTAACAGCTTGCTCACATTTACAGGGCGCCTTAAAAGAGCAAGGATTAATTATAGCTCTAAATAAGGTTCAAACTGAGCCACCATATTCATATTTAGGACACAGATTATATCCAAAACCATATTCCCACAAAAATTCAACTCAAGGAAGATGGGTTACAAACCTTAAATGATTTTCAAAGGCTTTTGGATGATATTAATTGGTTTAGACCTCATTTAAAAACTAGTACTGGAGAATTAAAGCCTCTCTTTGACATTTTAAAAGGAGATCCAAATCCAAAGTCTGTACATCAGTTAACAGATGAGGGACATAAGGCATTAGCCTTAGTAGAACAAGCTATTGAAAAACAACAAATTCAATATATGGTTTATTCTCAGGGATGGGGTGCATATGTTCTGGCCACTGAACATACTCCAACTGCAGTTTTATGGCAAGAAGGACCTCTATTGTGGCTACATTTACCTGTTTCTCCTGCTAGAGTGTTGACTCCTTATTATGAAGCAGTAGCTTCTTTAATTCAAATGCTTTCCATATATCTCTCGCTCTTCTGCTTTCAAATGAACAAATGAAATATATTTTAAATATGTTTATAGCTTCATATCATCTTAAGAGAAAAGGCACAAAGACCACATAAGTCAGAAATATTTCTTGGTTATGATTAAAGCTTCATTTAGAGAATTATCACAAAGCATTTGACTTTCTGAGTTTACTCATTAATAAAAGCAATATTTGGTCTACATTCATAGTGATTTCACAGCTTGAAATATCCAGGAATTAACTGCTTCTGGGTATCTTTATAAAATCCAGACAGGACAGCTAGTCATGGTGGCATACACTTTAAATCCCAGTACTAGGAAGGCAAAGGTACAAGGATCTCTGTGAGTTCCAGGCCAGCCCTGGACTAGAGAGTAAGTTCCAGGTCAGCTTCTGTTAGAATGAGTCCCTATCTAGAAAACAAATTGAGAAACGTACACATAGTAAGCTCTGCATGAATGTAACTTCAACTGAATGAACTTCTTATAATGAGCAAAAGTACTGAATAAAGATGTACCCAGTGATTCAGAAATAAAACCACTGAAAACTTGCCCATGACAAATAATGATTTAAGACCAATGCCTGTGATCTTGGTACATTAATTACATCATCAGTTTTAAAGTATGTGTACACATATGCAATACAGTTACATTAACTCCCCCCCCCCAAAAAAAAACTATCAATTTCAAAGAAGATCCATTGCTCTGTGATTAACAACATACACAATGAAGAGACTTATAATGTTGTTATGATATCATATACTCTTATTGCCACTTTCCAAAGTAGGAAATCTAATTTTACATTGCAAAAAAAAAAAAAAAAGGTAGACTTAGCTTTTTGCATCTGTGTTTAAAAATTTCTGTAGCAGTTGTTTTCTTGTTGTTGGAACAAAACACCTGACCTTAAAGTTCCCAGAACCATGAGTGCACTTCATGACCCCAAATTTCCTGTGTCTATACTACTTCACCAATGCCAAGTGGGTGATGCTGACAAATTCTTTATCCAGGCTGAAATAAAGCTGGACATCCAGGATCAAGAAACTCCTTCAGCTTTCTTCCTTCAGGCCCTCCTCTTGAGCATACATTCTACTTTGAGCCTACATGGGGTTGAGTCTCACCTGCAGAGAATCTTAGCTATTTCCCCCATTCAGAGGAGCTGGAATATCCTTCAACAGGGTAATCCTTTAACAATTGCAACTAAGGTGGCTGCACTCTCCAGGTCCTAAAACTTATCTGTACATACTTCCTTCATTCTGCTCTGTATTATTCTCCACCAAACGGATCAGTGCATTAATTCTAAATTAATCTTTAGTCAAAGTCTCAGGACAAGAGCAGAACAGTGAGAATATCACACAAATTGCATGTGCCCAGTTCCTGACAAAGACCTCTTTGCTCTCTGAAACCTCAGGAGCCTACACAATTCATACCTCTTTCTGCATTTTAATCTTTCATACTCTCATGATAATGGCCCATTAAGTTCTGCTTACAACACTACAAGGTTTTTTAGTCTAAAGTTCTAGATTCCTTCCATATTCCTCCTGAAATCAAGTCCCAAAAGACTAAAAGTCACATGGTTGGGGGATGGAGAGATTGTTTAGTGGTAGGGCACTTGCCTGCAAATGCTAAGGACACAGGTTCAATATATAAGCCAGATTCACAAGGTGGTGCATGCACCTGGAGTTCATTTGTGGTGGCTAGAGATCCTTGCATGGCCATATTCTCTCTTTCTCTCTTTCTCTCTCTCTCTCTTTCTCTCTCTCTCTCTCTCTCTCTCTCTCTTTCTCTCACTAAATTTTACCAAGTCACATGTTTGGGCTTTTTGTAGCATCAGCCTCATATTTCTATAGTATTTACCTTCTTATTTCAAAATAGCTTACGGAAAGGAAAGGTTTATTTCCAGCTGACGGTTTTGAAGAGAAACTTCATCATGGTGGGGAAAACAGTTAGTTATAACATCTTCACATCAGCAGAGTAGATCGGCCCCTAGTAACACACCTCCTCTACCTCACACAAGTGTCCAGTACCTGGAGATTACATTCTTAAGCAATAAGAAGCTTGACCACATGATAGCTAGGAAACAAACTAGGATTAGATAACCCACTATCCCTAGCCCCAAGCAAACATAATTACCTTACAAAATTATAGTTGGTATAAAAGAAGCCATCAAGTAAGAAAGTGTTCAGTGAGCTGGAGACATGACTTAGAGTTTAAGGTGCTTGCATGCAAAGTAAAAGGACCCCAGCAGATTCCCCAGCACCCACATAAGCCAGGTGCACAACATCACACATGTGACTAGAGTTCATTTGCATTGGCTAGAGGCCCTGGCATTCCCATTCTTGCTCTCTCTCTTTCTCAAGTACTTAGCCTGTAAATTTAAAAAGCAAATTGTACATAGGATCAATCAATAAAGTTATTGATGACATACTGTTAACATAAGTAATAAAAAACTTATCCCTGTACAAGTGTATATCAGATGAAATACTCAACTGATAGTTAAAATTAGGTAAATTACCATTCTATAATAAGTACATTTGCATTATTTAGGCTAAATCAAGACAGGAATGTGACCAAAAGGAAAGATTAAACAAGTAAAAGCATACACACACCTTTTTTTATTCCCAGCACTTTCGAGGTAGAGGTAGGAATGATGGCTATAAGTTTGAGGCCAGCCTGGTACTACAGAGTGAGTTACTGGTGATCCTGGATTAAAGCAAGTCCGTATCTTTAAAAAAAAAAAAAAAACTATCTCTAGCATTAATATTATTAGAGGTATTACCTGTTTGTTGACACATCTTAAAGTACTACAATATCCTAAGTATACAAAGGTAACATAATCATTTTTTTTTGCTTAATCAGGGACTTGTATGAATGACTAAAAAGGGGGACTACTTGTCTCTTACTTCCAACCAGTGTAATTGACCTCTCAGCAAAGAGTCTGGAATAAATTAATAGTTGAGAATACTTTCTGGACCTAAAACTTTTAAATTCACTATCAAAACTTTATCCTCATGGACTAATCAATAAAAAAAACAGAATTAATAATTTTGGTTGAAGTGGTTTAGGAGAAAAAAAAAAACTCCTCTGAACGAATTTAACAGATCTATTACTATCATACATTGACCCAATAAAATTGATCAAACCAAGTGAGCCCATGGATAATAGCACTAGCCCATTATAGAGTCCAGCAATAGGGTGTATGACCTCAGTGTTGGATTAGGGCATCCCAGAGGCACAGTAACTCTAAGATTAAAGTCCTACTTGAGCTGGGTGTGGTGGCGCATGCCTTTAATCCCAGCACTCGGGAGGCAGAGGTAGGAGGATCACCGAGAGTTCGAGGCCACCCTGAGACTACAGAGTGAATTCCAGGTCAGCCTGAGCTAGAGTGAGACCCTACCTCGAAAAACAAAAACAAAAACAAAATAAATAAAATAAATAAATAAAATAAAATAAAATAAAATAAAATCCTACTTGATCTGAGTTCAGACTGGAGTAATCCAGGTCGGTTTCTTTTACTAGCAATTCTTCCTGCCATGATGAAGCTTCCTAGCCCTTTCAAGCCTAAGAGTGTATGACAAAAGTAGCATTTTCCTCCCATCAGCTGCTTGTGGTCAGGTGTTGTGTCCCAGCAATAAGAAAGTAACTACAAGAAACTTGTTCAAAAACATGACTTGATATAGTGCAGAAGCGGTAACTGCATGACATTTAAAGTTTCATTTTTCAGAGGTTCAAATCTTCTCATTAACATGAATACATATAATTTATACTAAAGCACTATTTATCCCAATCTCAATCACCAACATGAACTACAACTACAACTACAAAAAATGCTCAGGTGTTGTCAGACCATATGGGCTTCTCCAACCATATTCTCAGCCATAAATTATTTATTAAAGAATTCCTTCACCCAAACTCCCTAATCAGTCTCTTATTTAAAGTAGTTATGACCGTAGCTATAATTTTACCACTTAGTTTATGGATCCCACTACCAATGCCCCAGCCACTGTCAAACGTAAGTCTAGGAACTGTATGTATTGATCTTGGCTACATCAAGTCTATCACTATATTCAATTCTACCAGTACCAAACTCTACATATGCATGAACACTCCAGCTGTACCCCTGTTAATCTCATGTGATGTGAGCACTTTCTTAAACTTTTCTTTTTGAGAATGTTGAGGCTTGATAGCACTTCAATCACTTGCCTGTGAAGCTCAGCCACCCAAGTATTGTTCCAACTTTACCATCTCTAGTCCCAGCTTGCCTGGAATTCACTATGTTGGCTCAGGGTGGCCTCAAATTCATGGAGACACTCCTACCTCTGCCATCTGTCTGCTGGGATTAAAGGCATGCATCACCATGCCTGGCCTTAGCTTACAATTTTTAAATCATGGCGTTTACATTGCATAATACATTCAAGCATTGAGTGTAAGATATTTGTTATCTGTGGATATTTATTGTCCTCACACACTTTCACAAAAATGAAAACATTGACAAATCAAAAGTGCATTCATGAGTGTGCAGGTGAAATAGTTGTGATGCTTTTACCTATCTTGAAAAACCTCCAGGTCATCATCAGCAAGCCTTTCCTCTGAAGTGTTTCTTCTGTTTCCTTGGTTGCCTAAATTATTCTGAGGAGAAAATTAATACTGCATGTATTTTTCTGAAATTATCAGCTTAGTGATTCACAGATGAGTAGAAAATATTATGTGATGTTGATATCCATGAGGTTCTTCTAAAAATGAAAGAAAATGATTATATATGCACAACAATACAATATTCTCAGCATTCCTTAGTTGTAAAATATCTTTTAAGTCTCATGAGGTCCTATCTGTCAGTTGCCTTCTTTCCTGGGCAGCTGGGGTCCTATTCAGGAAGTCCTTCTCTACAGCTGCATCTGGAAGTATTTTCACTACTTTTTTTTAGATATGTTTATAGGATTCAGGTCTTACATCGAGGTCTTTGATCCATTCCTTGGGCCTCCTTCCACCTGCCCTTGCTTTCCTTCTGGCTTGGCTTAGCCTTGGTTCCCCCTATCCTCGCCTGGATTCTTCCTTGCCTTCCCCTTGGAATGGCTTTCTCATGCCCATGCTTTAATTCTCACCTTCCTTGTCTAGCTTCTTGCCTACCTTCCTCCTTGCCTGTTCTTGTTTGGTCTTCTCTCTCCCTTGCCATGTCTGGCATTGCTTTTCCCCCTTTGGTTGCATTTCACCTGTCCTGGTCTCCCAGTCTCAGGTCCTACACTGACCATGTTTTCACCCTTTCCTGGCACTCCATATTTCCTGGTCTTTGCTGGCTGGAGCTTGCCTGACATCCGTTGCTGTCCACCTTGCCTGGTCTCTCCTTTCCTTCCCATGTCCTGGCCTGGCATGGTGTTCACACTGACTGGGCCTGGCCTTAACTGTTCCTTGGCTACCTCCTTTGCCAGGCCAAGCTTGCCTTCCTTTGGCCTGACTTGGCCCATTCCTATCCCCTGCCTGGTCTGGCTTTGTTTTCCCCTGTCCATCGTCCCTGGCATTGGCATGTGGGTTAATCTCTGGTTTTATTGCCTCAGCAACTGGGGTTATAATCACAAAGTCTTTGCTAAGACCAATATATTGAAGAGTTTCCCCTACGTTTTCCTCTAGCATTTTCAGAGTTTCAGGTCTGATGTTAAGTTCATTAATCCACTGGGACATAATTCTTGTGCATGGAAAGAGACAGAAGTATCTATTTTCATCTTTCTACAGATAAATGTCCAGTTTTCCTAGCACCATTTGCTGAAGAGGCTGTCTTTTCTCCAGTGAGTATTTTTGGCAATTTATCAAATATCAGGTGGCTATAGCTACCTGGACTTGCATCTGGGTCCTCTATTGTGTTCCATGGATCTACATGTCTGCTTTTGTGCCAGTACCATACTGTTTTTGTTACTATGGCTCTGTAGTATAGGTTAAAATCAGGTGTGGTGATGCCACCAACCTTATTTTTGTTTCTCAGTATTATTTAAGATATTCAAAATTTTTTGTGATTCCAAATGAATTTTTTTTTTCTATTTCCGTGAAGAATGCCATTGGAATTTTGATGGGGATTGCATTAAATGTATAGATTGCTTTTGGTAAGATTGCCATTTTTCACAATATTGATTCTTCTGATCTAGGAACAAGGGATGTTTTTCCATTTCCTAGTGCCTTCTGTAATTTCTGGTTTGTGTGTTTTAAAGTATTCATTGTAGAGATGCTTTACTCCCTTGGTTAGGTTTATTCCAAAGTACTTTATGTTCTTTAATGAAATTGTGAATGGGAGTGATTCTCTGATTTCATCCTCTGTGTGTTTGTTGTTAGCATATAGGAATGCTACTGATTTCTGTGTATTTATTTTGTATCCTGCTACATGGCTGTGGTGTTTAGCAGCTCTAACAGTTTGCTGGTAGAGTTTTTGGGGTCCTTTATATATAGAATCATGTCATCTGCAAATAATCATAACTTGATCTCTTCCTTTCCAATTTGTACCCCTTTTATGTGTGTCTCTTGCCTTATTGCTATGGCTTAGACTTCCAGTACTATGTTAAATAAAAGTGGGGACAGTGGACACCCTTGTCTTGTTCCTGATTTTAGTGGAAAAGCTTCCAGTTTCTCCCCATTTAGTAATATGTTGGCTGTAGGCTTGTCATAAATAGCCTTTATTATATTGACATATATTCCTTCTATTTGTAGTCTCTGTAGGACTTTTATCATGAAGGGATGTTGGACTTTGCAAATGCTTTTACTGCGCTTATGAGATGATCATATCATTTTTGTCCTTCAGTCCATTTATATAATGTATTATATTTATTGATTTCCATATGTTGAACCTTCCCTGTATCTCTGGGATGAAGCCTACTTTTTCAGGGTGAGTGATCTTTCTACTATATTCTTGTACTATGTTTGCCAATATTTTGTTGAGAATTTTTTCATCTATGTCCATGAGGGAGATTCGTCTGTAATTTTCTTTTTCATTCTATCTTTGCCTGGTTTTGGTATTAGGGTGATGCTGGCTTCATAGAGGCAGTTTGGTAAGATTACTTCTTTTTCTATTTTATGGAAAAGCTTAAAAATCAATGGTGTTATTTCTTCCGTAATGGTCTGGCAAAATTCAGTAGTTAATCCATCTGTGCCTGGACTATTTTTAGTTGGGAGATTTTTGATAACTGCTTGTATCTCCATGTTTGTTATAGATCTATTTAAGTGATTAATCTCATCTTGATTTAATTTAGGTAGATCATATAAATCAAGGAAATCATCCATTTCTTTCAGATTTTCATACTTAGTGGAGTATATGTTTTTATAGTATATCCATATGACATTTTGAATTTCTCTGTTATCTGTTGTTATGTTGCCTTTTTCATCTCTAATTTTATTAATTGTGTCTCTTCTCTCTTTCTTTTGGTCAGATTTGCTAAAGGTTTTTCATTCTCGTTTATCCATTCAAAGAACCAAGTGTGTTTCATTGCTTCTTTGTATTGTTTTTTTTTTTTTTTTGGTTTCTATTTCATTAATTTCTGCCCTAATCTTTATAATTTCTTCCCGTCTACTGATTTTTCATTTGCCTTGTTCTTTTTTTTCCAAGACTCTAAGGTGAAGCATTAGTTTCTTTAATTGAAACCTTTTTAATTTCTTAATACAGGCACTTAAAGCTATAAATTTACCTCTTAGGACTGCCTTTATTGTGTCCCTGAGATTTTAGTATGTTGTGTTCTCATTATCATATGACTCTATAATTTTTTTGATTTCCTTCATGATTTCTTCATTGACCCATTCATCATTTAGTAGTGTATTGTTTAGTTTCCATGATTTTGTGTATGCTTTATAGCTTTTCTTGCTATTGATTTATAGTTTGATTCCATTGTGGACACATAGAATACAAGGAATTATTTCAATTTTCCTGTATTTGTCAAGATTTGCTTTGTGTCCTAATATATGGTCTATTTTAGAGAATGTTCCATGTGCTGCTGAAATGAATGTATATTCTGCAGCATTTGGATGATATGTCCTGTATATATCTGTTACTTCCATTCCTTCTATGATCTCATTTAGTCCAGATGCCTCTCTGTTTATTTTTTCCCGGATGACCTGTCAATTGATGAGAGTGGAGTGTTGAAGTCACTCACCACCACTGTGTTTGGTGTTATCTGTGACCTTAGTTCTAATAGCATTTGGTTGATGAATTTTGGACCCCCCATGTTAGGTGCATGTATGTTTAGGATTGTAATGTCCTCCTGTTGGGGTGTTCCCTTAATCGATATAAAGTGACCTTCCTCATCTGTGTTAACTAATGTTGGACTGAAGTCTACCTTGTCACATATAAGGATAGCAAACCATGCTTGTTTTCTAGGCCCGTTTATTGGAATCACCTCTTTCCAACCTTTCACCCCAATATAGTGTCCATCCTTCATAGAAAGTTGGGTTTCTTGGAGGCAACAAATTGAAGGATCCTGCTTTTTAACCTCGCTCATCCAAACAGATCCTCAGCAAAATAAACACTTCTGGAGGCATCACCATACCTGATATAAAGCTATACTACCAAGCCGTAGTAATAAGAACAGCAAGTTACTGGCATAAAAACAGGAACATAGACCAACGGAACAGAATTGAGGACCCAGACTTTGGGTCAAGTAACTATAGCTACTTGATATTTGACAAAGGCCCTAACAGTGTAGACTGGAAAAAAAGATAGCATCTTCAACAAATGGTGTTGGGCAAACTGGATAACCATATGCAGAAAAATGAAACTTCATCTGTACATTTCACCATGCACAAAATTCAAGTCCACATGAATCAAAGACCTCAATATAAGAGCACAAACTCTGCTAATAATCGAAGAAAAATATAGGAGGAACTTTCCATGATATAGGAATAGGAAAAGTCTTCCTTAACAAAACCCCAGTAGCTCAGGAAATTATACAACCACTAAACCATTTGAATCTCAGGAAGCTGAAAAGTTTTTTTTTTTTTTTTTTTTTTTTTTTTTTTTTTTTTTTTTTTTGCAGACACAGAAACAATAATCAGAGCCAATAGATTTCACAGAGAATGGGAGAAAAATCTATGCTGGATACACATCAGACAGAGGTCTAATTTCTAGAATCTACAAAGAAATCAAAAACCTAAACAATAAAAATTCAAACAACCCACTCACAAAATGGGGCAGAAAACTACACTGGATTTCTCAGAGGAAGAAATACAAATGGCAACCACACACTTGAGAAAAAGTTCAATATCCTTAATCATCAGGAAATGCAAATTAAAACAAGTATGAGATTCCACCTTAGCCTAGTAAGGATAGCAGACATTAAAAATCTAATGACAACACATGCTGGTGAGGTTGTGGAGAAATAGTAACCCCCATTCACTGGGAATGTAAACTTGTACAACCACTATGGAAAGCAATATGGAGACCCCTAAAAATGATGACTATAGAGGTACCAAAAGACCCAGTTATTCTGTAATGGGGCATTTACCCTAAAAGCTCCAAACCTCAGCTCAGAGACATTTGCTCAAGCATGTTTATAGATGCATAATTCATAATAGCTAAGAGCTAGAATCAACCCAGATGTCCATCATTACATGAATGGATAACTAAGATATGATATATCTACACTATGGAATTCCACACAGCAGTAAAGAAAAATGACACTATGAAATTTGAAGAAAAGACGGTCAGTCTTGTAACAGATAATTCTCAGTGAAGTCACCCAATCACAGAAAGATAATCATCACATGGTCTCACTCTTCTATGGCTCCTAATGTGACTCTGTCCATGAGGCTGACATACCTAACAAACATCTCGAGGACTGGACTATAGGTATAGTGGGGCAGGAAAGGAAGGTAAGTGTGGGGGCTAGAAAACACTGGACCCAAATGGAAATGGTACCATAAAATCCTATATCCTGAAAAACATGCTAAAATGTCAAACCTTCATCAGGTGCTTAGAGAGAATACCTGATTCACAGGGTCCTGGAGAGGGTATGAGGATAGAGACTATCCTCAATCCTCTCCTGTTTTTCTCTTTCTCTTTTATACTACCTATATTTTTCTTCCTTCTCCTCCCTTGGCACTGACCTGTAACTCTCAGTGACAGCATATGGGTAACATCCACAATAAGCTATTGATCAGAGAGACCTACAAGATTTCCCAAAAGAGGACAGAATTCTGTCAGAGTACTTGATGACCCACCTAAAGTTAATGGTAAGACCCTATTTCTGAAGACACCATATACCGTTGGGATGGAACAGGCAGTGACCTGGCTGGAAGATGGAAGAGAGTCAATCCCCAGGCAGTTAGCTTGTCTAGTGCCAAAAGGTATTACTTGAGTGAGTGGGGGAAAATGACCAACATCTGTCTAAGCATCTCAGGATCTAACATACTCAACAGCAATCAACCTGACATGATGCTCACACAAGTGCAATAGTGGCACATAGCCATGGTGGGTTACCAACTGCTCTAGATTTGGGTAATGGATATGCTCAGTGGAACGGAACCCTTACCTGGAAAGGGGAAACAAGTCAAAACCATATCCAAAAGTGAGCCTACTCTCCAATATCAAGCTCCCCCCAGTAGTGGGCTACAAGAGGGCCTACACCTATTAAATGCACTTTAAAATAATAATGGGTGTTCATGTATTTTACACTGACCTCACCCTCCATTGGAGAATTTATTCTCTTTTCCAGATGGACACACAACCTGAGGATCAAATCAGCTGATCACACCCCACCATGGCACCAGCTGAAGCCATAGTTAGTGGAGTAATAACCAAGAGATGCTTTCTAGGTGAACCTGGTGTCAGCACAAGTGTGAAGGAGACAGACACAGAGAACAGTAAACTACTACCAAATCAGATATCCAAAGACACAGAGAATCCCAAGACCTCCCATCACTGAAGTAGATCTAAAATGAATCCAACATGGGTCAGGGAAATTCATGGAAGAATGGGCAGAATTAATGTTGGAGCCATAAGCTAGGTCATTATGAACAGAGATGTGGATTGACTTACCCCATAATTGATGGCCACCCCTACAATAAAACTCCCACAATATGCATGGGGGGATGACAGGGACAATGCTAACAATGGTACCATCATGGCTGTATACACACTATATACATAACTATCTATTATGATGGATACTTTTGCTGGGTAGACTAGTTTGAGTTGGAAGCCATAAGTTCTTTGCAGTTTTCCATTCCAGGCCCTTCTGTATTTTAGGGTTTCCATTGAGAAGTCTGAAGTAATTCTGATGGGGTTTCCTTTATAAGTAATATGTTGTCTCTCCCTAGCTGCCTTTAGGACTTTCTCTTTGTGGTCGATGATTAGATTCTTAATGATAATATGTTTTGGAGAATTTCTGCTTTGGTCCAGTCTGAATTTCTATCCTCCACATTACTGACCCTATTCTTGAGAGCTTCTATAGACTATTAGGCTTGTTCAATTTGGTTCATATTTTCTGCTTTTTTATGTATAGCTTCCAAGCCTCTGTTGAATTCCCTTCTCACACCATTTTCTGATTTTCTTAATGCTTTTTGGAGTTCATCCTTGTATTTTTAAATGTATTCATTGGGATTACCCAACTGGTTATTGGGGTCCTTTTTTTGTTTCACTATCTTTCAAATCAATTAACTGTCATATGAACACTTCCTGGTTCTTTTCTAGTAGGGTATAATCTAGTGAGCATAACATTCATACAATTATTGGTCCCTTGTTGAGTTTCTATAAGTTCTACTATTTGCTTGGCCAGGGTTACATAGTTACTTTCTGCATTTTGGTGTTTGATCCTATTATCATCTCTATGTTTTCATTAGAGATATCCATTGTGGGGACTGGGGAATCTAGCTGGATTTACTTACATCGGATTTTTTGTGCTATTCCTTTTTCACCCATTGCCATGTTTCACAAAGCCTATGGTGTTGGATGCTAGCCTGTTGAACAGGGCTGGGGGGGGGGCAGCGGTGAGTGGGACAGCAATCACCCACTGAGTTCAGTAAGGCTAGGGAAGAGACACTAGCTTAAATCCCTGTTCGGGTGTGGGAGGGTGCAGCAGTGTGTGGGATGGCGATTGCACATGGGGCTCAGAGGGGCTGTGTGGGAAAGGTGACTGGGCCAGTGGTGGCATGTGCAGGGGTCACAAGGCTGGATGGGACTGGCGATTATGCATGGGGGTCATCAACCACTCAGCATATTCAGGCATGGAATCATTCTTTCTCAAAGCATACCTTTTCCTTTAAGTGAGTAAAGACTAAAGGGCTCCAGCCAGAATGAACTGTCCACTTCAACAGTCACCCAGGCTCTCCTAATCATGGAAGCATGCTCCCGGGGGGGGGGGGCAAGGGGATGAATATTGTATTTGTACTTAGAACAGCTGAGTAATGGTCATACCTGTCCTTCTATAAGATGTTGGTAGTGTTAAACCTCAGAAGGGAATGGATGTGGGGACTCTAGAACTTCTCTCCCCACAGTTTTCATGTCCTCCTGGGTATATACTTCTACTTCTAAGTTCCCAGCGATGAGACCCTATAACTTCAACAGTAGTATTTGAGTCCTCCACAGAGTCAAAATCTTGTAATTATATCCTAGAATTCTTGAGGATTTGTATAAGAACCAGGAAGGCCATCATCCCTTGTTTTAGCTCTAGGAGAACAGTGCATGCAATTTATAAACTTCCAGGCAAATCTAATACTTCACTTTCCACACTGGGGTTGACCTTGTTATACATAATGGAAGTGTATTATTGTCAATTTTTCAGGTGAGGCATTTGCGGAAGCATGTCACAAAATGAGGTTGTGGTCATTCACATCTCTCCGAACATTACCATAGTAAAACAGTATCAGTCCTGCTAGGTAGCTCTTTAAGTTCACGTAGGTGCATCACAAGCAGTAACTCACTTATAGGAAGCATTAAAGCATTCTTTCTCAACACTGAGTTCATCAGTCAATATCTATGTGAAAGGATGTCCAGGGGCTGATATGCAGTGATCATGAAGAATTCAGTGATTTGCCATGAGGTGAAGGCATGTATTCTGTCTTGGGGAAAATGAGAAATCTGAGTCTGTAAGGACAGAAAGAGAGGGTGAGTATTGTCATAATCAGCAGGATATAGTACATGTCAGATACAGGCTAGGCTTAACTTGAAGGGAGTAAAGCTGTGAGATTTATTAATTTATAGTAATGCACATCTTAGTTCATCACAGACAGATGTCAGGTCACATGCAGAAAAATAATACTATTTGCCATTTAAAAGGCTAATATATCCCAAAATATTATTACTTCTGGACTGGTAACATTTACTTCTCCATGATCATTGTAGTCCACTGTTGAAATTTCATTCACAGAGGTGTGGCTTTTGATGGTCTCAGCTTTTGGTTTTCCATTTGCCAAACTTCACTTTGCCATTTGGTACCTATAGGCTATTATCTCACATGCATCTTGGGAACAGGTAAGAAGACAGCTCTTCAGGAGTGTTATACTTATCAGAGCCATTAGGAAAGAAACTCCTAAATCATGTCAAATCTATTAGCCATTATGATGTGGTTATTATCTATGTGTCAATTTTCTTGTATGTGACATGATATTTATAAGGACACAAATATTATATTTAAGGTTTAAAATAATAATATAGGTGATAGGTAAGGAAGAAGAAATTGTTAACTTGAATGGGAAGTTAATTGGAATTTTTGGAAATTTAAAAACTTAGTTTAGATAAGGTAGGAAGTATGAGAGATTAGTATTGACACAGTATTTGAAATAGTTTGAAAAATTTTGTTAAACTTTAGAGAATTTCAGACATTAATTTTGAAGTTCAGATATCAAGTTTAAAAGGTCTTTTTATAAGGCTTTAATATAGGTGGCTTGTAATTTTTACTTACTTGGTACAGATATCAAAAGAGTTCATAACTTTAGAAGAACTAATGAAAGTATGTCAAGCTATGAAGAGCTAGAAAATTTGATTACTTTTAATGTATTATCAGTTGTTGCTTTTATAAGTGCAATGAAATTTTATATAACTAGTCAAAATTGTTATCTAGTAAAACAAAACTTTATCAACCAAATTGTTATCTTATGGGAAAATACGTAAAAGTAGAATATGTAAGAAATCTATTGCTATCAACAGGGAAGCACATGTTCTAACAAATAGAATGAATACTTTACCTATTGGAAAATATGTAAACTTACCACCTTGATATAAGTCCATTATAAGCTTTAAGTATCTCATTTAACATAAAGATTTATGTGTAAACTACTCTGTGAACATTACATAAACCTTATTAAGAGCAGAATCATATTTAAGAGGACCTGAACTTTGACCTGTGAAATAAAAAAATAATAAAAATATACTTATGTCATTCTTTTTGTTTGAGCTTTAAATACCTTTTAAACAGAATTTTAACAACTTTCCCCCTAACTTTTGCCTTTATGGGTTTTTTTGTCCCTATAGTTAATTATAAGTAGACTGGATTGTGATGGCCTGCCTTCCAATTTCCTTGGGATAGAAGGCCCCTAGGCCCATTTTTTTTTGCTGAATATCCAGAAAGTCAGTTATATTAATTTCATATTTTTGAGTTTTATGTTACATAAATAACATTTAAATAAGCAAATGAAAGCTTATTAAAATGAATCTTGATTTTGGTAAACAGCTTTTATTTCAGTAGCCAGAGCTTAAAACTAGGAAATATAGGTATATATCAATTTTAACCTTGATTTGAGACGTGATAATATAAGTAAACTTATCAACTTATTACCAAGAGTAAGGTCTGAATTATATTAACAATTCAGGTGATAAAAATATGGAGAATTAAAACTTTTAAGTTAACCCATTTTACCATGGGCAACTCAAACCTTTTTTAGTTTAAGTCCCACAACCTTTTCGTATCAATTTCCATACCCTATGAACAACACACTTCAGAATAGTGTTTTATATTAACCATGTCCTTTCTCTTAACACCCAGTTTCCCCAATATTTAGCACATTTCCCTTGATCTGTCTCTTTCATCTAACAGTTCCTGGAAACCATCCGAGACCATGAGGAGAAGGTGTAATCAGGAGTGTCTAGGTTCTCTGATGCCTTGTCACTTTTTGGCTCTGCCTAAAGACAATCTTTTGGAAAAAAATCTTACTGTTTATATCCTCACATGATTTTATGATTTCATTGACCAGTTAAACATCTTAATAAAGTTCTGTGTATCTATTATTGAAAATCTCTTCCATTTTTAATTTTTTTCATTGAGAGAGAGAGAGAGAGAGAGAGAGAGAGAGAATTGGCATTGCCAGGGCCTCAGCCACTGCAATTGTACTCCAGATACTTGTGCCACGTATCATCATGTACAACCTTGCACTTTCCTCATGTTTGTGCAACTAGTTTACGTGGGATGTGGAAAAATGAACATGGGTCCTGAGGCTTTGCAGGTAAGTGCCTTAACCACAAAGCCATCTCTCCAGCCCTGGAATTCTCTTTCTATATTATCCTTCAACAATCTCATCTTGTCTTACAAACTTTTAATTATTTTTTAGGATAATTAAGAGAAATGTCACTCAATTAACTTATCTTGTTACTAATTGACAGAGAAGCAAGTAGTTCAGCATCACAAAGTTCATCATTTTAATTTTGAAAATCTGTAGAGAAACATCCTTAGCAGAAAACCTTAGAACTTTTTTTGACTTTAAGACATCCTTTATTGTTATCACCAAGAACATATTTAAAGGGCCAATTATATTTCTCAGTTAGTTGTCTATTCAATTCAGTCTTAAGCACAATTTTTCATAATCTCCTAATTGTATACAACAAATTACAAGCCGGGCATGGTGGCACAAGCCTTTAAACCCAGCACTCGGGAGGCAGAGGTAGGATGATCTCCATGAGTTCAAGGCCACCCTGAAACTCTATAGTGAATTATAGGTCAGCTTGGGCTAGAATGAGACCCTACCTCAAAAAACAAACAAACAACAAAAAATAAACAAATCACATCTGTGAATATACCCTTTAACACTCATCATTTTAAAGTTTCTGTTCCATGATGCAAAAATGAAGCACTCAGTTGGTGTATCAAATGTCTAATTTTGTCAAGTAGCATGTTTTACAATTCATAGATAGGTTAACCTTAGAATTTAAGATGAGAAATATGTCACAAACCTGATTTTAATAATTTAATATCATTTAAAATAATAAGCATCAGAACATTCAATTAAAATAAACATTGAAAGGATTAATGGCCATGAATTTAGTCATACATAAAGACATACTACATGAAACAGAACACATCACATAACATTGTTGGCCAGCATTAAACAGTACAACAAAAAACATGGAGGGATGTCTATTTTTAAGATTTTAGTTATGTTTTATATTGGGGAGGACTTAAATTATAAGAAAGCAACACCCAGTGTTTTAAATTTAAAGATGATTTATTTTTCTTCTGTGGCCATTAGCCATATGTAAGTGGTCTGGGGTTACAGAATTTTCCTTGGTGTTTGTCTTTATTTACTTTTTCTAGCTGTGTGGCAGGCACTGATTTTTCTAGTCACTTAATGGTTAAGGTTTTATATACTGTGATTGCCTCAGATAATCTGACTTACTCTAAATTAGTTTTGAGACATGCCAATTGAGTGTCTTTTGGAATAGGTAACTTAGAGCCCATTTTGGAGGACAAGGACTAACTGGAGTGGCTGATGTCACCAGGGAAGTTTCTGAAGTTTAGGGAGGGCAACAAATCTCAAGGATTAGGAGGGAGTGTCCCACATTCATAATATTTGGGGTGTCCAGTAGAATTAAACCTAGAGGGTTTCCAGTGCCTTGCATCATCCACAGACTGAAAAGTGAGAAACTCCTGCAGTTTCTAAGGTCTGAGATGGGGTACCTCCACTGCAGACCGACAGTGAATACCTTGTACAGAAGGTTGTAATTTGATGAGGATGTGGATGAAGATAGTCACACAGTGAGTGGCCTCCTGTCTAGAGTTCAAAAGTTTGGGGGAGATGGGAGGGAGAGAGAGGGAACTATGACCCACAGGGCTTTTGTAGACTCAGCTGAGCTCAGAGAGGTATTTTGGACATTCATTAAGGTGTAGCCCTGGTCAAAATTCCTCATTCTCCACAACTGAGCTGCAAAGCTCATGCAATCCAGGGGTCAGTATGTGAAGAAAAAAAAGAAAGAAACTTCCAGATATGAAATTGGATTTACACAGAACACTAATAAAGCCCCTTGAACCATGAGGTTGAAAAGAACTTGTGCCACTTATGTAAACAAAGGCCACAAAAGACTGGAGGTCTCAGGTCCCCACTGGTGACTGTTTAGTCCAGAATAGTGAGTAGAGTATAACAATCTATTCTCCCAAGGAAGTGAAACACTGGTAGGGATGTAGAAAGGAGGAGATGGATAGATGAGGGGAGGATATGTAACCCCAAAGCCATGAGTGCTCCAATCTGAGTCTCAGCACCAGAAATATAAGGAAAGTGAAAGAAAAAAGGAAAGGAAAATGCTGGACTTGATCACAACAGTCTGAGACTGTTTATTGAAGCACAGTGAGGAGCTACAACCTTCCTGCAGGATGGAGGCTGAAGCCCTGAACTACACTAGGGTGTAAGTTTATAAGGAAGATCCTGAGGAAAATAGACTGGACCAAGTACACGTCCAAGGGAAGTAGATAAAGAACTTATAGATATTTGTGTCCTTGCTCAGCATAAACATTTTCAGCAGAATTGTCTAAGGGAAAATATTTCAGATGGTTTCTGTTCCTTCAAGGCCTACTGAGTTAAAGGAAGTACATTACTTAGGAGAACTGTAAGGGTTGTCTGGGACTGATTGCTTTTGATGTTTCCTCAAGGCTTTCTAGTCTTAGGGACAGTCATCACCCCTTCAGTTCCATCTAGTTTTCAGGGAAAGTCATTAATCCTTCAAGTACTGTCTTATTTTTCACCCTAGCTTGGCCTTGAAGTAGTGGCAGTCCTGCTCCTCATGCCTTTTAAGAAGTGGGATTACAGCCAGGTGTGGTGGCACACACCTTTAATCCCAGCACTTGGGAGGGGGCAGTAGGAGGATTGCCATGGGTTTGAGGCCACCCTGAGACTACATAGTGAATTCCAGGTCAGCCTGGACTAGAGTGAGACCCTATCTCAAAAAAGAAAAAAAAAAAGTGGGATTACAGATGTGAACCATTACGCATTACACTGCTCTAAGAATGGTTTCTAAGCTTTATTCCCAAAATGTCCACATTGAAAACAGGCATCATATTTGTTTATAGAGTCAATAGAAACAAAACAGAACCCTAAACAATCTGGTCTTGAACAAGTTTTCTTTTTGAGTCATACCCTGTTCCAGCCTTAGAATCATTCCTAGTCCATTAATTTAGTCACTAAGTTCTTCACCTGAGGCTTTGCTGAAAAGCTAGTGAAACTTCCATCCTGACCCAAGAGCACTCCATGGCAGTCCTTGTATGGCCCTGGTATATCTAAAATGTCATCAGGTCTCGACGCAAACCATGATCCATCTTCCAATATATTCATGAACCTCTTCATTAGGGTCATCACACACTGTCAATATGACATGTCTCAGCAGAAGCTCCTGGAAACATGAACATTTTGACTCACCCCATGTATTTTTCATGCTCCATAAACCAATACCAGATGTGTAGGACACAGCCTTATTTGAGTAGCTTCAGCAACCAATTTCATTACCAGTAATTATATATATATATATATATATATATATATATATATATATATATATAAATTTTTCAACCTTAAATCTTAAATTTCTCACCTCCATATTTTTAAAGGAATTTCCACCCTTTTCAAAAATTTATTTAGAGAGAGGAAGTGAGAGAGAGAGCAAATTGGCACATGAGGACTTCAGCCATTACAACCAAACTCCAGATGCTTGCAGTATATTTTTAGGGGCAGGATTTTGGGCATTATAGCCAGATTCCACTTCCCAGTGTTTGGTGTACTCTCCTGTTCCTGTGGTACACCTGATGCTGGCCAAGAGGTAATGTCCACATACTGCTCATGCCATCGTTTTGCCCTGTTGTGTTAGTTTGATTAAAGTGTCCCACATAAACTTAGGTGTTCTGAATGCTTGGTTGCCCAGCCAAGCCAATTTGAAATTAAAGCCTCCTGGAAGCAGTGTATTGTTGAGTGTGGGCCCATGGGTGTTAAAGCCAGCTTCCCTGTGCCAGTGTTAGGCACACTGTCCTGTTCTGGTTTTCCACCTTGTGTTGGCCAGGGGGTGATGTCCACCCTCTGCTCATGCCATCATTTCCTCGTGACATCATGGAGATTGCCCTCAAGCCTGTAAGTTGAAACAAACCCTTGTCCCCCAAAACTGCTCTTGGCCAGGTGATTTCTTCCAGCAATATGATCTGAACTGCAACACCTGCCATCCTGGAGCTTCCCCTTGAGTCTGTAAGCCAAAATAAAACTTTTTCCCCACAGCTGTTCATGGATGGGTGATATCTGTAAGCAATGTGAACATAACTGCAACAGTAAAGTTTGTACTGAGAGCGGCACTGCTGCTAGACACCTGACTGTGTGGCTTTGGCCTTTAGGGTCCAATTTTCAAGAGGAGTGTGGAATGATTTGAAACCTTGGCCTACAGTTTGATGGAGTATTCTGGTAAGAGTTGAAATACATGAATGCAGTAAGAACTAAGGGCTGTAAGGTTTGGCTTGTGACAGTGAGAAAAAGCTTTGCCTGGACTGGGCTAGACACATTTTGTGTGAGTGGCTTGCTGTTATGCCCATGTCCTAATAACTTGAACAGGATTGCTTTACACAGAAATGGACTTCTCTGAGCAGAGGGATATGGCATGGAAATATGAAATCTTTAGGCTGAAACCTCTCCCCTTTCAGCTGCAATTATATGAGAGATTACAATCTTTCAGATTGGATTAGTTGACTGCATTGGGAAACAGAAAGAATGTAGACTCTTTTGAAGGGGCCTGCATGCTCAAGGATTGTCCTGTTCTTCAAAATCTACTTTATCATTCCCCTGATTAACAAACTTGCACCTCACCTGGCATTGTGGAGTATGAGAAATGCAGGAAAGACAGGGTCATGGAATTTGTAATGCGGTCTTGTTTTGGAAACAGCCTTTGCCTGTGTGAAGCTGGCTTGTTGTATGCCTGCATGGAGACCCAATGGAGCTGTGAGCAAGGACCATGGGTTGCAGTGGACAGCCACTGGAGATGCTTGGACTATGAGATGTTGTGCTAAGGAGAGCTGCTAGCCATGGATGAAGGACTGTGAGTAGCATAGCTAGAGGGATGGAACTGGAACTCCAGAGACTTGTTGCTGGGTAGGATTATCAGATTTAGAGATTTGTCACGGACTAGAGTTGTTCAACCTGAAGCTACAGAGGTTGATGTTCACCATATTTAAATCTTGTATAGGTTGAATTATTTATTATGTTCAATGCCATCTTTTGCAGTGTGAGAGCTTGTTCTGTGACATTATGTTTTTGGAGGGTTCTTTCTTTCTTTCGTCTTTCTGTCTGTTTTGCAATTACAGCTCTGTTAAAAGATCTTAGACTGTGGGCATGTTTGAACATCATTGGAATTGATACAATTGTGGGGACTTTTAAAGTTGGACTGAATGCATTATATTTTATATCATGTATGGTTATCAGTTTATGGGGGCTATGGGCAGAATGTAGTGGTTTGATTCAGGTGCCCCCCCATAACCTTGTATGTTCTGAATGCTAGGTTCCCAGCTGAGATTTGGGGATTAATACCTCCTGGAAGCAGTGTATTGTGGGGGGTGGGTTTATGGGTATTATAGCTTTGGTCAGGTAATTTCTGCCAGCAAGGCAAACCTGACTGCAACAGGCACACTGTTTCAAACTACCACACTTATGAACCACCCCTATAACTAGAATCTAGGCATACTGCTATCATAAGTGATATTTTGGATGTATTCTTGCATCTGTTTGCAAGGATTTTGTTTAAAACTTTTGCTTCTATGTTGAAGAGAATGGTCATAAAATGCTACTGCTTGTTATAGACATGTTTAAATTATTAGCAAAATCTGTGTTTTAGACATTGGGTGGATAGATATATCTATACCAGGTCTTGCCTTGAAGTCAGAGATAATCAATTCAGCAAAACAATGTAAATAGTGAGATATGGGATTCCTTGTGCTGGAATTACACAGAAGGACAAACACAAGCAGTATTGTAAAATATGTCATACATTTATTTTTTATTTGTAAGGAGAGCGAGAGAGAAAGAGAATGAATTCAGGGCCTTTATGTGCTGCAAATGAACTCAAGATGAACATAACACTCTCTGGAGAATTAAACATTGGTCACTGGGCTTTGCAGACAATGCATTAATCACTGAGTAATTTTGCCAACTCCACAACTAGCATTTTTACATGGGTACTAGGGATCCAAAGTCACTCTCTCATGCTTGAATGGTATGGACTTTACCCAATTAACCATCTCCCAATTCCTTTAAAACATTTTTATAATCAAATATCAGATATTATTCTTAAATTCATTATATCTTATATCAATTACATACATTAAAAATTGAATAACAGCTTGGCATAGTGGCACATGCTTTTAATTCCACATGCAGAAAGCAGAGACAGATGGATCACTGTGAGTTGGGGGCTGGCCTTTGTATTACTCAGGGTTCTCTAGAGAAACAGAACAGCAAGAATGATTTATTTTAAAAAGGGGATTTATTGGATTAGCTTATGGTAGTCCAATGGCAGTTGCAGGCCCAAGAATCATGGAACCTGGTACCTTCTCAGTCCACATGGCCAGATGCCTCAGCAGTCCCGACCCACCACTGCAGATGGTGCCAGAAAGCCTGGATGCTTCTTGGGGAGCCACTGGGTTTCGATCCAAGTGGGTCATCAGTTGATGGTGGTCTTCAGTCTGCGCTGGTCTTCAATCCATGCTGGGAGGCAGTGAGCAGCTCCAGCAACCAAGTGGAAGGAAGGAAGGAAGGAAGGAAGGGAGGAAGGAAGGAAGAAAGGAAGGAACTGTTTTTACCCAGAGCTTCCTTATATCAAGCCCCCCTCTGAGCAGGGCTTCCCACTCTGGGGGAAGGGCTCACTCTGGGGGAAGGACTTCCTCCTTTATTTTATCCTTCCTGGAAGCAACCTCCAAGACCCACCCAAAAGGGCTTCTGTGTATTACTAAACAGATAAAGTTGACATCACCTTAACTATCACAGCCTTAGAGTATGTAATGAGTTCCAAGTCAGCATGAATTGAAAAGAAACATGAGGCTAGAAGAGAAACTTTGCATTCAAATATCCGATTTTGCTCCTGGACCCCATAAACCCATGACTATTTTATGATTGCATATGCAATCAATCTGATATAAAAGTCTCTAAAGTCTTTAGCAAATATAAAACTGCTAAAAATCCAACATCTCAACCGAGAAGCCAGAAAGTCTATTAATTTTGAGCTTTGTTCACTCAAAATACAGTTACTTATTTCCAACACATAATAAGAGTTCCATTACAAAAAGAAGGTACAGCAAGGAAATGGTGAAGCAATATAATTGGGAAAACAAACAAGACATACTTCAAACCTTACAGCTGAACCTAAGGAACCTGAGGGGGTGGGGGGGAATCACCTGATCTCAAAGTTTAACCCCTCCAGCCATGAAAGCTAGCTTTATGGAGAAATTAAACTATTCCAGCATGGCCAGCATTCCTTGGCAGCAATTCCCAGAAAATCTAAGCAGCTACAGTGAAACAATTTTCATCTTCTTAGTTCTATTTTTTGTCATCATAGAGTTTCTACACAAGAACTTAAAGACTTTCCTTCTTTGCAAAGTAGCAATTGAAGGGTTTCTTCTTCCAGACCACTCTTTCCTGCCTTTGTTATACTTACAAAAGCAATATAACTTGTTTGACCAAAAGAGAACATTAATATCCATTACAGACCTCTCCTATTTTCAGATTGATCAGACTACTCATACTTTTATAATGCATATCAGTATTCTGATCATCAAAGATGGAAATCTCTTAAAGCATTGCAGTTCAAACAAATGATGTTTCTATATTTTTAAATTCAAAAAAACTTCCTCTGCAAGACAACAGATGACTCATTATATATTCAACATAATTCAAGTTCCCAGGAACTGGTCAGAACACAGCTAATAATCATCACACAAAATACTGCTGTCAAAATTTCTTATTCCCACACTTCATTCTGCTTTTAGCTTTTCCAAACAGCACAAATGGCCATTAAGCTTTGTTTACACCACTGCATGACTATTCAAGTGCAAGTGCCTAAATCAGTTCATATACTTCCCACAACCAAATAAAAAAAGAAGAAAATTGACATGATTTCAGAAATTCACTAAGGTATGACTTAAAGAACAAAGTGCATTTTTTCAGATTCATGAATATTATCTGCAAGTTTTCAACATTCATTATATACATATGATTTCTAATTTATATGAATTCCCTCATACATAGTAGTCTATGACTGACAGATAAAAGCTTTTACACATTCATTACATTTACATGTTTTTTCCATCTGTGTGGGTTCTCTGATGCACAGTAACCTGTGACCGGGAGATGAATGTATTTTGACTGTTACATCGATATAGTTTCTGTTCTCTCTCCTATGTGAATCCTCAAATACAAAATTTCATTTGACTTCTACTACAAGAAAGCTTTTTCAAATTTATTTTATTCAACTGACTTCTCACCTGTGTGTGTTGTCTTATACCTCATGACTTTTGACTTCAGTAAAAGGTTCTCACTTTTAGTATATTCATTTGGCTTTCCACCTGTCTAAAGATACACACTGAGTTGTGACTTTAGGCAGAAAGCTCTCTCACATCTTTTGCATTAATACTCACTGGGAGTTGAATGTGTTTCCACATTCATTATATTCATATGGTTTCTTTCCAGTGTGATTTCTCTGATACATAGTGTGCTGTGATTTGAAGATGAAAACCTTCCAACACTACTATATTCATATGCATTCTCACATGGGTGTTCTGTAATGTTTAATAACATTTGACTTAGCAATAAAAGCTTTCACACATTCATCATATTCGTATAGCTTCTCACCTTTGTGACTTCTCTGATGATTATAAAGACCTGACTTGGTAAGAAAAATTCTCCCACATTAAGTACACTCATATGCCTTTAAACTTGTGTGATTTATGTAGTGCAGAGTGAGATGTGTCTTGAAGATGAAACTATTACCACATTTAGTACATTCAGATGAATTTTTTCATGTTTCCTAAGGTCTTACTTTGGAAGGAAAGCTCTCCCTCATTCATTACATTGATATGGCTTCTCATATAAATGAATTCTCTGATGACTGGTTAGCAATGACTTGGAGATGAAAGCTTTCCCATAGTTCATTCACATCGATTTTCACCTACGTGAGTTCTCTGATGCCTATTCAGATATGACTTGCAGATGAAGGCTTTCCCACATTCAGTGCATTCATATGGCTTCTCACCTGTGTGAATTCTCTGATGCTTAATAAAATATGACTTGCAGGTGAAGGCTTTTGCACATTCAGTACATTTATATGGCTTTTCACCTGTATGAATTCTCCAATGAATTGTTAGGTCTGATTTGGAGATGTAAGCTTTCTGACACTCAGTACATTCATATGGCTTCTCACCTGTGTGAGTTCTCTGATGCTTAATAAGAGATGACTTACAGATGAAGGCTTTCCCACATTCAGTACATTCATATGGCTTTGCACCTGTGTGAATTCTCTGATGCTTAATAAAATATGACTTGCAGACAAAGGCTTTCCCACATTCAGTACATTTATATGGCTTTTCACCTGTATGAATTCTCCAATGAATTTTTAGGTATGATTTGGAGATGTAAGCTTTCTGACACTCAGTACATTCATATGGCTTCTCACCTGTGTGTGTTCAATGATGCACAGTGAGATGTAACGGGGTGATGTAAGTTTTTACACATTCATTACATTCATAAGCATTCTCACCTATGTGAATTCTCTGATGCCTATTAGGATCTGAATTCATAATGGAGGCTTTCACACATGCAGTATATTCATATAGCTTATGGAGATGTGACTTGGACATGAAAGCTTTCCCACATTTGCTGCATTCATATGGCATATAACCTGTGTGAGTTTAATAATGCCTAATGATATATGACTGGGTAAGGTAAGTTTTTCGACATATATTACAGTCATAAGGTTTCTTACCTGTTTGACTTCTCTCATGATTACTGAGGTGTGACTTGGAGATAAAAGCTGTCCTACATTCATACAGCTTGTCACCTGTGTTTGTTCCTTGATCACAAGTCTGATGTAACTTCTGGTGAACAGTATTCTGGCATTGTTTAAAATCATCAGTCTCTGTCCAGTGCATTTTCTGTTGAGTTTTTAATTCTGAGAAATAAAAATAAACTTATTACATTTGAAATACTAAACAAAAATTTGACTCACAAGGGCTTCCTAGTATTTGGTAGAGTATTATAATTTACAAAAAATATCTCACTATTACTATAGTAATACTACTTTTCAATTGATTTACTATCTTCTTTGGAGAGTTTCTTGACATGGGGCGTGTCTTACACAACAAAGCACAAACTCAGCAAATGTTTTCCTATTTAGCAGAATTTATTAGAGACCTCTAAGTGAGATGATATTTTTGGTTGTTCAGTTTTCTTGCATCCTCAATAAGTTCTGGTCTAACTTTTTGGGAGACATTAATTCTCTCAGATAAGGTGTATGTAATGATTTAATTTTCAGTGAAATAACTGATTGGATATGAAGAAAAGTTTTTATTTTTCACTGGCAGTTATTTGTCTAAGTATTTACACATCATTTTAGCACATGTTGACTGAATGTTTTTCTCTACAGATATTTGGTTCATTTACAAAGACTAGTGCTAAATTCTACAATAACATAGGGCATGTTTTTGTTTCTAGTCTCTGCACTACCATCTTTCTCCATGGTATATATTCATGATAGTTTAATTTTTTATATGTTTATATGTGAATGTCTGTTTGTGAGTTTGGAAATGTGTGTTACCAAATGCATGCTTTCTGATATTCCAGCTTGGGTGTCAGTCATTGCCTTTAACTTTGTTTAACAGTATCTACTATTGTAGCATACTGTGTATGCAATAATTATGCACTATGAGATTTGAGGGATTCTCAATACTCTGGTTGATTCTGAGGATCTGAACTCATGATTATGCAAAAAGCATATTACCATACTGAGTGAGCTCCCCAGCCACTATTGCATTTCATAATGACTGTGGACATGATTGTTTTGTATTTTTTAAATACTATTATCTAATTAGAATAACAGATGGACATGGTTTTCACTCATTATTGTTCTGAATGAAGGAGAAAAGGAGGAGGAAGATGACACAGAAAAAGATTCTGCATGAGAAAGAAGAAAAACAAACCACATCAGGATATGAAAGCAAAATAATAGCAATTAAAATAAAAATAAAGAGTAAAATATGAATATTAAAAGCATCACAATATTAGTAAAATGAAAACAAAGCTACTAATACAGAAAAACAGTTAAAAATAAGGATAAAAGAAAAAAATTGAGAACAGCTATATTCTTTCCACAAGTTGTTGTTGGCAGAAGTAATGGTGGTTCATCTGTAGACTGATATAGTCAATCTGTGCTCACTGTTGATGTTGGTAGTATGAATGCACTGATGGATGGACCTATAAGTAAGGTCAACTGAAGATGTGCAGGCAAATAAAATTGTATTTTCATATAAAAAGCCACTAGAAAACCTTGAGATTGACATAAAAGGCACAGTTCTAAATTTATTCCACATACAGGCAAAAATACAAGGCCTCTCCATTGTTTATCAGACAGTAAAAACCCAGAAACAAGGAAACTTAGTACAATTCAGGGATTTAAGTACCCAAGCAAGAATCAAGTATGTGGTACAGGGAAGGATCCACCCATATAACTGACCCTGTTTTATAATTTTCAGTCAGTTTACAACTAAACATATGACATTATAATGAATGTCTAAAGGCCAAACAACATAATATAGGCTTAACACTCCCTATACTTTGAACATCAATAAGCAACATGGTTGACTCTTCACCATAAAGGGTGAGAACACCAAAACTTCCCTCCTTTGGTTCTCTAATGCAAAACTTGATCAGCAATTCTCCATTTGATCCTGTCAGATTGAGTATTTCTTGTGTTAATCTCCCACACATAAATATTTAATGTGTAAAGAATCCCTGGGTTACTCATCTTTTCAGTTTTCAAAAATTTCAAATGATTAATTCTAGCATTTCTCTCATGTGAGTCTGCTGTTATAGAGTGAGTGACAGCCATACTGATCTGAATCTCTAGAATTAACACCTGCAAGAGACATGCATTTCTAATAACCCTACAGATACCACTCTTGACACAAGAGCTCTTTGTACTGTCTGGGCTGATGTTGTACCTGTGGCTTTATATTTTATTTTCATCTAGAACATGAGAATGGACTACTTCTTAATTTTATTTGTACCATCATTTAGATTTTCTTTCTTCAATACCCCAAATGCTTATTTATAAATCCCTGACATACTTCCTATATTTCACAAATCTAATATAATTTTGTACCTACATTCTCATGCACATTTCACAGACGTATTCTAATTTCTTATCATGGAATCTCTGATGCTGTCTTTTTTCAGTTACTTCTAAATTTCACTGGTCGTAGTAAATATAATTATGTTAAACACTTTCTTTGTGTCAACATTGTAAGCAAAACCACCATTATAGAATTGTATACTTGAATAAATATTTTTCTTCCTTAAAGTGTTTCTTCTAAGGATTTTGACACAGCAGTGAAAGTGACTAATGGCATTATTACATTGAAACATAGAGAAAATGGTCAGTTAACAACATAGTATATAATATCTAACACACATTTTCCCAGACCACCTAAACAGGGAATTAAATTTTGGAATACATAAGAAAGCATTCTTCAATATCAGAAAAAGAAGAAATTTCTCCATGTCATAAAAGGTGTGTGATTCATAGTAATAACACTTATCATGACAATTCCTGATAAGTGCTCATGTCACTGACCTGTGTTACACATTATGCATTTACTTGCCTGGAAGCCTCTGAACTGAGCCTTCTAATACACTCCATGGCACAAATCCGTGCTCTAACTTGAAGATCAAATCTGGTTTGATCAAACAGTTCCCTGTCATTGGGAAATAATGTACAAATTGTGTCAAAATATTATATTATGTGGAATTCTATAAGATAAAAGCTGCATTTCTACACCCAATCACTATTAGGTGAGCTGCAAAGTTTAGCTTAGAGAATGTTTATACACCTGGTGTTCATTAACTGGAATATTTGCCTGAGGTGACATTGAAAATATTTCCCTCATGTGACTCTGTACAGCATGTATTAGTGATAAATGGAAATAAGAGAAAGTGGTCATAAAAAGAAGAGAGGAATATTGTGGGAAGAGAGTTCAATTAAAGAATTTAATAAAAAAGAAAAAAGTAAAACAGTGTTGGCCTCTAAAGGCCCAGGTGTGAGGCCTAGTGGAACTTTTTGAGCCTAGCTAAAGTTTGGTGATCTGCCTCTGGCCAGATGTGACTCAGCAAGACGCCTAATGGCTTCTTACCTGCTACCTCCACATGGGAGTTAGAATTATCATTTTAATAGTCACAGTTTACTATTGGCCCTTACCTTTTCCCACCATCCTACAATCCCCGCCTTCACCCCCAACATTATACAGGCAACTGTTCATAGCAATAAATCGAGTTCCTGCTTCGACAAGACTCCGGACTCAGTGTGGTTTTTCTCCGGTGGCCAGGAGAGGTCTGAGTCGTTGGACGCCCATCTCCTCCTCAGCCCCTCGGGAGGAACCAGCGGGCCTGGTCCTTCCCTCGGCACTACCTGCCCCACCGGCGGAGCCCGGCATCTGGCGCCCAACGTGGGGCTCTTGGAATCCAACAGACTAGTGCCCCATAAGAAACATTCGTTGAGGAGCTCAATCGGTGTACATATACGGTTGAACGTACCCACATAAGTAGTCTTTATATTTAATGTACTAAACTTTACTTCTATAACCTGTACTTGTTGATCAACATCTCTTTGTTCTCTTTCTCTTTCCTTTCACTTTTAGTTTACAAACAAGCTACATCTGCGGCTTTTGTACAACATGTTTACCTATCTTTTGGATCCTTGTGGTTGTATTGTACTCATGTGTATGTGGGTTGCTATTGCCCTAATTTTATGGACATTTTTCTCTCAACTTTATAATGAGAGACAGTCTAACTGTAAATCCAATCCTGCCTTAAAATCTCTCAGGGCACTCTTAAAGAGTAAAGGGCTTAATTTAACTGATAATCAGGCTCAACAGACCTGGGATTGCCTTCTCAAACTGGCACCATGGCTGCTAAAAGGAAATCTCTTTAATTGGGACACGTGGGATAGGGTAGAGGCCCTTGTTTGTCGGACACATGTGGAAAAGGGTCAAATACCCCCCTCAGGGGTCCTCCCTATGATCTCAGCCCTCAAGGCCGGCTTCCCTCCAAGGCCAACCAAACATAAACAAAAGACAAAAAAAAAAAAAAAAAAAAAAAGATAATATACAGCCTGATCCAGCTACTCCTCCTGGAGATACAGCTTTAAAAAAACCCCAAAAGGATACATCTTTATGCTCCTCACTCGATCCCTTTGAGAGTGCTCCCTGGCCTTCCGGGGGACCTCCTCCACCTCCTCCATCAACTAACCCTTTCTGGACCCCCTCGGCCCCTCCTTCATATTTGGCCGCCGAGACCCCTTCAGCCCCTCCTTCATATTCGACAGCCAAGCTGTCAAAAAATAAAGCTACTTTTTTATTTCCCGTCAATCTAAATCCTGGGGACAATCGCCCTGCTGCCTGGTATCCGTGGGAAGCTCAGGACCTTAAGGAGCTTAAAAAAGCGGTCTCAGAGGATAGATCCAACTCTCCTTGGGCTGAGACCCTGTTACAGAAACTTGCCCATCAACCTTGTACAACCCAAGATTAAAAAAATCTAGTCAGGGCTGTCTTGTCAGGTCCCCTATACATTAAGTGGTGTGCCTTTTTTAGAGATAAATGCCATACACAGACAAAACAAAACCAAAATCAACAGCCCCCTGTGCCGATAACTTTTGGGATGCTCTCTGGTACCTCTGATCAATATGCTACAGACACTCAACAGGCGGCTATACCTGACCCATATAGGGACCAGGTCAGGACACTGGGCTTGGCGGCATGGAAAAAGCTTAATGAGGGACCCTCTAAAACTCCCCTTATGAGTATTACTCAAAAACCATCTGAGGATTTGACTACATTTATAGATAGGGTGGAAAAAAGTCTCCAAAGAAAATTTCCCCCAGGGGCATTACGGGATCAGTTTACTAAAATGTTGGTCTGGGAAGGGATGATGGCCGATCACCGCCTTGCCTGTGTGGGTCTCAAGGACAACTCCATGAGTAGATGGATTGTAGCCACCAAGGACGTTGGCACTATCTCCCATCAGGCTAGGGCCATGGCTGCCGCCCTTCAGGAAAATAAACAGAGAGATTTGGCCAACACGATCTGTACATTACAGTTAAATTCTAAAAACTTGACATGTTTTGGATGCGGGGACGAGGGCCACTTTAAAAAGGAGTGCCCCAACAGGACAAAGCCTCCTCCGCGCTCTGGGGGGACGACCAACGCCCCTCACACCCTTTGCCCTAAATGCAATAAAGGGTTTCATTGGGCTAAGGAATGTAAATGGAAGTTTAACATACAGGGAAAGCCTTTAAACTCCTCCAGGGGCTTCCCCCAGCCCCGTTAAATAAGGGAAAAGAGACCATCAAAGCCTATTGGACCGTCCCCCTGGTCCCCGGCCTTAGACCCAAAATTATTTTGAATATTGACAATAAAAAATTCAAACTTCTCATCGACACTGGAGCGGACTGAACGGTCCTGAAAAAGGAGGAAGTGCCCCCCTCCTGACAGCTTGTGCCTGGCCCTCCCCTACTGGGAATTGGCGGGCAATCCACCTCCTGGGAGACTGCCACGTGGCTCCCTTGGACTGACCCAGGTGGGGACAGGGGAAAAGTCCGCCCTCTCGTGGTGACTGGGCTCACTGCTAACTTACTGGGGCAAGACATCCTTGGAGATGCCGAGGCTTTCATCACTACTGACCATAAGGCCTTTTATAATGATTTGTTAGATAAAAAAGAATATCAACAACAGTCTGAGGAAGGGAGGGAATATCATCCCAATTATAGAGATGACCCTTACTTTGAGCAACTCAGACAAAAGTACTCCAATAAACACCCCCAATTCTAAGGGCCACTGCCCAGCCCCCCCATTTAAAATCCAGTGGAGACCGGGGGATCCTGTATGGGTTGAGCAGTGGCGTCTCCCTTCTTCTAAGTTACACCAACTCCACATACTTATTGATCAACAGTTGGAGGCCGGACATATTCGTCCCTCCACTAGTCCCTGGAACTCTCCTGTCTTTGTCATAAAAAAGCCTAATGGGTCCTGGAGATTTTTACATGATTTAAAAAAGATCAATAAACACATGATCCCCTTCGGAACCCCCCAGAGGGGACTCCCATGGATCCCAGCTATTCCCAATATATACCATATTACTATCATTAACATTAAAGATTGCTTCTTCTCTATCCCTCTCCATCCAGGAGACATGAAAAAATTTACATTCTCTGTACCCGCTGTTAATTTTTGTGGCCCAGATAGGAGATTTAAATGGACTGTCTTACCTCAGGGCATGGCAAATAGCCCACCCATTTGTCAATATTACCTGTCATCCATTTTCTCTTCTCTTATCAATCTCCCTGATATCCTGTTTTATTTATTTATTTATTTATTTTATTTTATTTTTTTTTTTTTGGTTTTTCGAGGTAGGGTCTCACTCTAGCCCAGGCTGACCTGGAATTCACTATGGAGTCTCAGGGTGGCCTTGAACTCACAGCGATCCTCCTACCTCTGCCTCCCGAGTGCTGGGATTAAAGGCGTGCGCCACCACGCCCGGCTTGATATCCTGTTTTATATTTACATGGATGATATTATTCTTGGGTGCCTAGATTCCTCCACACTCCAGGACCTTACCCACCAATGTCTAACTATCCTACATACTCACAGCTTTAAAGTAGCTCTGGAAAAAGTTCAAACTGTGCCTCCCTTTAAGATCTTGGGCTTGATCCTTACCCTAGATACAGTTTCACCTGTTAAACCACAACTTTATATTCAGGATTCTTACACCTTGCCTCAACTCCAAAAGCTTTTGGGAGAAATTAATTGGATGAGGCCTTGGATACCCATAACTACTGAAGAGCTGTCCCCTTTATTTGACCTCCTAAAGGACCTTAACTTCTCCTCTCAGGTAATTTTGTCCCCTTGTCATCAACAAATTTTTCGTAAGGTACAACAGGCTATAAATACTGCGACCCTAAAGAGGTTCAATCCTGATTTGCCCATCTCCCTCTACATTTTCTCTGGGGAAACATTATGCACCACACTGTTGGCCCAGGAAGGTGAACCCATCCAATGGGTCCACCTCTCAATCGGTGGGGTCCCCAGAGTTTATTCTATAACCAACCAGGTTGCTGATTACATTATCAAGGACAGAGACACCTCTGTCCGGTTGTTTGGCACAAAACCTCACCTTATTGTCACCCCCTTTAAGATAACAGATTTCACCTGGCTTCAGAGAAATAATAATAGAGTTACTACAGCTCTTGAGGGGTTTCTAGGTAAAATTAATTGCCATTATGGCCCCCACAAATAGATGAGTTCTTTCTCCAGATTAGAATGGAAGCCCCCCAGGCTTTTTCTGTCTCAACCTAACCCTGACTTTCTTACCGTGTTTACCGATGGAGGGCACCTGGGGGCTTCCCTAGTCGTTTACCCTCCCTTAAAACAAAAAAAAGAGCCTATGCCCATAAAGTCAGTCTCTCATGAGGTTGAGGGGTCAACACAATTCAAAGAACTATTTGCTGTCATTCTAGCTTTGGACACTATTCAAAAGCCATTTAACTTATTTTCTGACAGCCTTTATGTTGTTAATTTATTACCCAACCTGGTTGAGGCCCATATTAGACTGGAGTCCAACCCTATATCTCCTCTGATGATTCAAGCTCGTTCCCTACTCAAACAAAAAATTAACCCCATTTTTCTTCAACATCTCAGGGGTCATCAAAACTTACCGGGATTTCTTTCTCGAGGAAACAATTTGGCTGATAAAATGGCTTCTATGCCTCAGTGTAATACTATTACAAAAGCTACACGCTTCCACTTATTGACCCATGTCAACTGGAGAGGTCTCAAGCACAGGTTTCCACAGGTACCAGTCAAGGACCTTAAAAAAATTGTCCGGACTTGTAAGTCCTGTCAGCCCTTCCTCCAAGTACCCCCCCTTCAAACTACAGAAAACAATCCTAGAGGGCTATGCCCTAATCATCTGTGACAAATTAATGTCACACACTATTCTCCATTTGGAAAACTTAAGTATATTTTTCTTTCAGTTGATACCTTTTCCCATGCCTGCTGGGCATCGACACGTGCCGGGAAAAAATCTAAACATGCCATTAGTCATATGCTTCAATGTTCTGTCACTCTTGGGCTGCCTGATCAAATTAAAACAGATAATGGCCCCTGCTTCATAAACAAGGCCTTTGTAGATTTTCTCCAGAACTGGAAAATCTCACATTCTACAGACATCCCATACAACCCCCGGGGCCAAGCTATCGTTAAAAGATATAATCAAACTCTCAAGTCTCAATTACAAAAACAAAAGGGGGAATCCTTACCCCCACACGACCAACTAAAAAAGGCATTATTTACCCTAAATATTTTAAACTTTTCTAAAGAAGATAAACAACTCTCCCCTTTTCAGAAACATTGGTCCTCATCCATTACCTACAGTTCTATCTGGGTAAGATGGAGGGACCCATTGACTGGGGCCTGGAGAGGGTCTGATCCGCTCCTCACAACAGGGAGAGGGTTTAGCCAATCTGGGTCTCTCTGGCTGCTTGCAGTACAGTTGCCTGTACGACCTTAAAACATTACTCAGCCACCTTCCCCATCCCCGTCCAGCTTTTCCCAATGTTTCCCCTGGAACTTGCATTTGGGCCCTGCCTTCCCCTAATAATTCCAGTATAGATGTGGGATACATTCATCCTTCCTTCTGTACTTTTAACACAGCTGATCCCAGTGCTCAATGCTGCCCGCCTTCTGGAATGGTTTATGTTTGTGGAGGCGGGATGGCCTATGACTTTCTGCCCACCAATTGGACGGGCCTTTGTGCCCCAGCCACCTTAATCCCAGATGTAAATATCATCCCTGGAAATGAGGCCCTCCCTATATCAGAGGGAGACCTATCTTCAACAACAGCTAGATTCCCTGGCTGAGGTAGTCCCACAAAACAGGAGAGGACTAAACCTACTAACGGCCGAAAAAGGAGGCGTATGTTTGTTTTTACAGGAAAAATGCTGCTTTTACGCCAATAAATCAGAAATCATCCAGGACAAGATTAAGAGGCTCCAGGAAGACTTGGAGAGGAGGCAACGGGACCTCCAGGACAACCCGCTGCAGATGGGCTTATATTACTTCTTACCCTACCTTCTCCCTCTACTTGGGCTCCTCCCCCTCCTTCTTCTCCTTTTCCTTCTCCTCACTGTCGGGCCTTGTGTAATTAATAAGATTACACAATTTATTCACCAATGGCTAGAGGCAATAAGACCTCATCAGGTCAAAATACAGGCTGGAAACTCAGGAATTAAGTTCCTCAGATGACCCACTGCCACCTCCTCTGCCCTCCATGTGACCAATGACGGGTAAGATCCCCATAGGGGGACAACCTAAGACAGGCCATGGGGTGGGTTCTCACCGAGCTAAACACATGGTACCCAGTGACGGGTAAGATCCCCAGAGGGGGACAACCTAAGACAGGGGCCATGATGAATGCTCTGAGCTAAACACCTGGTACCCAATGACAGGGGCCATGGTGACTAATGCTCTTACAAAAACAAAAGGGGGAGATGTTGGCCTCTAAAGGCCCAGGTGTGAGGCCTAGTGGAACTTCCTGAGCCTAGCTAAAGTTTGGTGATCTGCCTCTGGCCAGACGTGACTCAGCAAGACGCCTAATGGCTTCTTACCTGCTACCTCCACATGGGAGTTAGAATTATCATTTCAATAGTCACAGTTTACTATTGGCCCTTACCTTTCCCCACCATCCTACAATCCCCGCCTTCACCCCCAACATTATATAGGCAACTGTTCATAGCAATAAATCGAGTTCCTGCTTCGACAAGACTCCCGACTCAGTGTGGTTTTTCTCCGGTGGCCAGGAGAGGTCTGAGTCGTCGGACGCTCATCTCCTCCTCAGCCCCTCGGGAGGAACCAGCGGGCCTGGTCCTTCCCTTGGCACTACCTGCCCTGCCGGCGGAGCCCGGCAAAACAGGAGCTGGAGAGATGTCTTAGCAGTTAAGGCACTTGTTTGCAAAGC
>CM070791.1:7884992-7903656 GCA_036346955.1 Dipus sagitta | reverse complement strand
CATCTGTGGCAAATTGATGTCACACACTATTCTCCATTTGGGAAACTTAAATATATTTTTCTTTCAGTTGATACCTTTTCCCGTGCCTGCTGGGCATCAGCACATGCCGGGGAAAAATCTAAACATGCCATTAGTCATATGCTTCAATGTTTTGCCACTCTTGGGCTGCCTGATCAAATTAAAACAGATAATGGCCCCTGCTTCGTAAGCAAGGCCTTTGTAGATTTTCTCCAGAACTGGAAAATCTCACATTCTACAGGCATCCCATACAACCCCCGGGGCCAAGCTATCGTTGAAAGATATAATCAGACTCTCAAGTCTCAATTACAAAAACAAAAGGGGGAATCCTTACCCCCACATGACCAACTAAAAAAGGCATTATTTACCCTAAATATTTTAAACTTTTCTAAAGAAGATAAACAACTCTCCCCTTTTCAAAAACATTGGTCTTCATCCATTACCTACAGTTCTATCTGGGTAAGATGGAGGGACCCATTGACTGGGGCCTGGAGAGGGCCTGATCCGCTCCTCACAGCAGGGAGAGGGTTTGGATGTGTCTTCCCTCAAGATGAAAAAAGACCCATTTGGGTACCAGCGAGAGACCTAAAATATTTGTCCCAACAAGAGGACACTGACAGTCACTTCTCTAGGGAGTGTCCCACCCCTGAGGACTGTTCCTAAAATGGTCCTTCACCCTACTAAACTAAACAATTCCCTCCCTTGTGGAGGATTGCTGGCTTTGCCTCCAATCTGGGCCTCTCTGGCTGCTTGCAGTACAGTTGCCTGTACGACCTTAAAACATTACTCAGCCACCTTCCCCATCCCTGTCCAGCTTTTCCCAATGTTTCCCTTGGAACTTGCATTTGGGCCCCGCCTTCCCCTAATAATTCCAGTATAGATGTGGGATACATTCATCCTTCCTTCTGTACTTTTAACACAGCTGATCCCAATGCTCAATGCTGCCCACCTTCTGGAATGGTTTATGTTTGTGGAGGCGGGATGGCCTATGACTTTCTGCCCACCAATTGGACGGGCCTTTGTGCCCCAGCCACCTTAATCCCAGATGTAAATATCATCCCTGGAAATGAGGCCCTCCCTGTATCAGAGGGAGACCTATCTTCAACAACAGCTAGATTCCCTGGCTGAGGTAGTCCCACAAAACAGGAGAGGACTAAACCTACTAACGGCCGAAAAAGGAGGCGTATGTTTGTTTTTACAGGAAAAATGCTGCTTTTACGCCAATAAATCAGGAATCATCCAGGACAAGATTAAGAGGCTCCAGGAAGACTTGGAGAGGTGGCAGCGGGATCTCCAGGACAACCTGCTGTGGACGGGCTTATATGACTTCTTACCCTACCTTCTGCCTCTACTTGGGCCCCTCCCCCTCCTTCTTCTCCTTTTCCTTCTCCTCACTGTCGGGCCTTGTGTAATTAATAAGATTACACAATTTATTCACCAATGGCTAGAGGCAATAAAACCTCATCAGGTCAAAATACAGGCTGGCAACTCAGGAATTAAGTTCCTCAGATGACCCACTGCCACCTCCTCTGCCCTCCATGTGACCAATGACGGGTAAGATCCCCATAGGGGGACAACCTAAGACAGGCCATGGGGTGGGTTCTCACCGAGCTAAACACATGGTACCCAGTGATGGGTAAGATCCCCAGAGGGGGACAACCTAAGACAGGGGCCATGATGAATGCTCTGAGCTAAACACCTGGTACCCAATGACGGTTAAGACCCCCAGAGGGGGACAACCTAAGACAGGGGCCATGGTGACTAATGCTCTTACAAAAACAAAAGGGGGAGATGCTGGCCTCTAAAGGCCCAGGTGTGAGTCCTAGTGGAACTTCCTGAGCCTAGCAAAAGTTTGGTGATCTGCCTCTGGCCAGACGTGACTCAGCAAGACGCCTAATGGCTTCTTACCTGCTACCTCCACATGGGAGTTAGAATTATCATTTCAATAGTCACAGTTTACTATTGGCCCTTACCTTTCCCCACCATCCTACAATCCCCGCCTTCACCCCCAACATTATATAGGCAACTGTTCATAGCAATAAATCGAGTTCCTGCTTCGACAAGACTCCCGACTCAGTGTGGTTTTTCTCCGGTGGCCAGGAGAGGTCTGAGTCGTCGGACGCTCATCTCCTCCTCAGCCCCTCGGGAGGAACCAGCGGGCCTGGTCCTTCCCTCGGCACTACCTGCCCCGCCGGCGGAGCCCAGCATGTCTCGTCACAGTGGATGACATAAGAGTAATTATAGTGAGAGCCCATGTCATGCCTTCTCACAATGAATGGCATCACTGTGGTCTTGTGAGAGCCCAGGATGTTTCTCCTCACAGTGGATGGCACCACAGTGGTTCTATTGAGAACCCAGGCCATCTCTCCTAACAGTGGAGAGCAGCACCGTGGTTCTACTGAGAGCATAGGCCATGTCTCCTCACAGTGGATGACATCACAGTGGTGGCCTTGCATGCCTGGGCTGTATCTCATAAAGTGGATTGCATCACAGTGATTCTAGAGAGAAGCCAGGCCATGTCTCCTCACAGTGGATGACATTACAGTGGTTGCAGTGAGAGCCCGGTTTGTATCTCCTCAAAGTTCATGTCATCACACTGATTCTAGAGACAACCTAGGCCATGCCTCCTCACAGTGAATGGCATCACAATTGTTTTAGTGAGATACCAGGCCATGTCTCTTCACAGTGCATGGGATCACAGTGGTTCTAGTGACAGCCCAAGATGTGTTTCCTCATAATTGATGGCATCACTGTGGTACTAGTGAGGACCCAGGCTGTGTCTCTTCACAGTGGATGGCATCACTGTGGTTCTTGTGAGAACCCAGGCCATGTCTCCTAACAGTGGATAGCATCACAGTGGTTTTACTGAGAGTCTAGACCATGTCTCCTCACAGTGGATGACATCAGAGTGGTTCTAGTGAGAGCCCAGGCCATGTCTCCTCACAGAGGATGGCAGCACAGGACTTCTAGTGAGAGAGCAGGCTATGTCTCCTCATAGGGTATGGCATCAAATTGATTCTAGTGACATGCCCGGCCCTGTCTCCTCACAGTGATTCTAGAGAAAGCCTAAGATGTGACTCCTCACAATGGATGGCCTCAGAGTGGTACTAGTGAGGACCCAGGCTGTGTATACTCACAGTGGGTGGCATCACAGTGGTTCCATGGAGGTCCCAGGCCAGGTCTCCTCACTGTGACTGGCATCACAGTGTTTCTACTGAGAGCACAGGCCATGTCTCCTCACCGCGGATGGCATCACAGTGGTGATAGTGAAAATTCCAACCTCACCTTCTTCACAGTAGTTCTATGAGGGCCCAATATGTTCCTCCTAACAATGGATGGCATCACAGTGAGAATTAGTGATGAGCCAGGCTGTGTTTCCTCACAGTGTATGGTATCATAGTACTTGTACTGAGATCTTAGTCTGTGTCTCCTCACAGTGAATAGCATCTCTGTGGTTCTTGTGTGAGCCCAAGACATGTGTTCTCACAGGTGATGGCATCAATGTGGTTATAGGACAGCCCAGGCCATGTCTTCTCACAGTGGATGGCATCACAGTGGTTCTACTGAGAACCTACACCTTGTCTTCTCACAGTGGATGACATCACAGTGGTTGCCTTGGTGTCCTGGCTGTATCTCCTCAAAATGGATTGCCTCGCAGTTATTCTAGTGAGAACCCAGGTGATGCCTCCTCACAGTGAATGGTATCACAGTGGTTCTAGTGACAAGCGTGGCCCTGTCTCCTCCCATTGCTTGTGATGACAGTTGTTCTAGGGAGAGCCCAAGATGTGCCTCCTCACAATGGATGGCATCACAATCATACTAATGAAGACCTAGGCTGTGTCTTCTCACAGTATATGACATCAGAATAGATGTAGTGAGAGCCCAGTTTGTGGTTCTTGTGAGAGCTCAGGCCGTCTCCTCACAGTGGATGGCATCTCATTGGGTCTAGTGACAAGCCTGGCCCTGTCTTCTCACAGAGCATGGGATCACTGTGGTTCTAGTGAAAGCACAAGTTGTGCCTCCTCACAATGGATGGCATCACAGTGGGATTAGTGATGAGCCAGGCTATGTCACCTCACAGAGGACAGTTTCACAGTTGTTCTAGGGAGGATCCAGGCTGTGTCTCCTCACAGTGTATGGCATCAGAATAGATGTAGTGAGAGCCCAGTTTGTGTCTCCTCACAGTGAATTGCCTCACTGTGGTTCTTGTGAGAGCCCAGGTCATCTCCTCACAGTGGATGGCATCACAGTGGTTCTACTGAGAGCCTAGGCTGTGTATCCTCACAGTGAATGGCATCACAGTTGTTCTAGTGAGAGACTAGGCCGTGTCTCCTCACAGTGTATGCTACCACATTGGTTGTAGTGAGAGGACAGGCCCTGTCTCCTCAAGTGCATGGCATTACAGTGGTTCTAATGAGAGCCCACTCCATGCCTCTGCATAATGAATGGCATGACAGTGGATATAGTGGGGACCCAGGTAATGTCTCCTCACAATGCATGGCATCACAATGGCATTATTGTTAGCCTAGGCTGTGTCTCCTCACAGTGGAGGGCATCACAGTGGATTTAGTGATGGGCCCAGCCCTGTCTCCAAACTGTGCATGTCATTACATGGATTCTAGTGAGAACCCAGACCAGGCTTCCTCATGAATTGCCTCACAGTGGTTTTAGTGACAGGCCTGACCCTTTCTCCTCACAGTGAATGGCAACACAGTGGTTGCAGTGAGTGTGGTCTGTATCTCCTCAAAATGGATGGCATCACTGTGGTTCTAATGAGGGCCCAGGTCATTTCTACTCTTATTGGAAGACATCACAGTGTTTCTAGTGAGAGGCTGAGCCCTGTCTCGTGATTCACAGTGGTATTATGGAGAGTCCAGTCTGTGTCTCCTCACAGTGATGGTATGACAGTGGATCTAGAGAGGACCAGGGCAATGTCTCCACAGAGTGCATGGCATGACAATGGCTCCATTGATAGCCCAGGACATGTCTTTACACAGTGGATTGCATCACAATGGTTCTAGAGTCAGGCCCGACCCAGTCTCCTCACAGTGCATGGCATCAGACTCGTTCTAGTGAGAGCCCAGGCCATGTCTCTTCAGAGTGCATGGTATCACATATGTTCTAGTGAATGCCTAGGTCATGTCTCCTCACAATAGATGGCATCATATTGATTCTGGTAAGAGCCAAAGATGTGTCCTCTCACATTAGATCACATCACAGTGGTACTAGTGAGGATGCAGGCTGTGTCTTCTCACAGTGGATAGTTTCACAGTGGTTCTAGGGAGGACCCAGTCTGTGTCTCCTCACAGTACATGGCATCACACTGGTTCTAGTGAGAGCCCAGACCATGTCTCTTCATGGTGAATGGAATCACAGTGTTTCTTGTGAGAGAGCAGGCCATGTATCCTCACAGTGTGTGGCATCACAGTGGTTCTACTGAGAGCCCAAAATGAGCCTTCTCACAATGGATGGAATCACAGTGGTACTAGTGAAGACCCAGGCTGTGTCTCCTACAGTGGATAGTTTCACAGTGATTCTCATAGGACCCAAGCTGTGAGTCCTCATACTATATGGCATCAGAATGGTTCTACTGAGAACCCAGGCCATGTCTCCTCACAGTGCATGGCATCACAGTTGTTCTAGTAAGAGTGCAAGATGTGCCTCCTTACAAAGAATGGCATCATAGCAGTACTAGTGAGGACCCAGGCTATGTCTTCTCATAGTGGATAGTTTCAAAGTGTTCCTAGAAAGGACACATTCTGTGTCTCCTCAAGTGGATGGGATCATAGAAATTCTAGTGAGAGTTCAGTCTGTGTCTTCTCACAGTGAATGGCATCACAGTGTTTCTAGTGAAAGGCCTGGCCCTGTCTCCTCATAGTGCATGGCATCACAATAACTCTATTGAGAGCCCAGGCCATGTCTCCTCACAGTGCATGGCATAACAATGGTTCTAGTGTAAGTCCCGTCTGTGTCTCCTCATAGAGGATGGCATCACAGTGGTTCTAGTGGGATCCCAGGCCATGTTTCACACAGTGGATGGCATCACAATGGTTCTACTTGGAGCCCAGGCCAATTCTCCTCATAGTGGATGCTATCACATTGGTGATAGTGAGAGGCATGGCCCTGTCTACACAGAGCGCATGGATAGACAGTGACTCTAGTGAATGACCAGGCCATGTCTCCTCAAAATAGATAGGATCACAGTGGTTCTACTGACAGAACCGGGTCTGTCTCCTCACAATGCAGTGCATGGTAGTAGCGAGGACCCAGTCAGTATCTCATCGCAGTGGATCTAGTGAGGACGCAGGCAATGTTTCCTCAGAGTGCCTGACATCAAAATGGCTTTATTGAGAGTCAAAGCCGTGTCTACTCACAGAGAATGGCATCACAGTGGTTCTATTGAGAGCCCAGGCCATGTCTCCTCACAGTACATGGCATCACAATGGGTTTAGTGACTGAAGGAGTCCTGTCTCCTGACAGTGCATGGCATCACTGTGGTTCTAATGAGAGCCCAGACTGTGTCACCTCACAGTGAATGGTGTCACAGTGGTACTAGTGAGAGCCCAGGATGTGTCTCCTCACCCTGAATGAAATCTAAGTGGTTCTACTGAGAGCACTGGTCATGTCTCCTCATAGCAGATGGCATCACATTAGTTATCCTGTGAAACAAGGCCCTATCTCCTCACAGTGCATGGCATCATACTGGCTCTAGTGAATGCCAAGGCTATGTATCTTAACAGTAGATGACATCACAGTGGTTGTAGTGAGAGTCCAGACCATGTTTCCACACAATGGAGAGCATCACAGTGGTTCTGCTGAGAGCCTAGTCTGTGGCTCCTAAAAGTGAATGATATGACAGTGGTTGCAGTGAGAGCATGGGCTGTATCTCCTCAAAGTGGATGGTATCACAGTGGTTCTAGTGAGAACCCAGGCCAGGTATTCTCTCAGTGAATGCCATCACAGTTGTACTAATGAGAGACTAGTCTGTGTCTCCAACAGTGAATGACATCACAGGAGTTCCAGTGAGAGGACATGCCCTGTCTCCTCACAGTGCATTGCTTCACAGTGGTATTAGTGAGGGCCCAGTCAGTGTCTCTCCACAGTGAAGGCATGACAGTGGATCTAGTGAAGACTCAGGCGATGTCTCCTCAGAGTGCATGACATCAAAATGGCTCTATTGAGAGCCCAGGCCATGTATCCTCACAGTGCATGCCATCTCATTTGTACTTGTGATAGGCCTGGCCCTATCTCCTAACACTGCATGGCATCACAGTGTTTCTAGTGAGAGCCCATGCCATGTCTCCTCACAGTGAATGGCATCACAGTGGTTGTAGTGACAGGCCTGGCCCTGTGTCCTCTCAGTGCATGGCATCACAGTGGTTCTAGTGAGAGTCCAGTCCATGTCTCCTCACAGCAGATAGCATCACAGTGGCTCTAGTATGAACCCAGGCCATGTCTCTTCACAGTGGATGGCATCACAGTGGTACTAGTTGGAGCCCAGGCCCTGTCTCCTCATAGTGGTTACTGTTGCATTGGTTATAATGAGACACCCAGCCCTGTCTCCTCAGAGTGCATGGCATCACAGTGGCTCTAATGAATGCCCAGGCCATGTCTCCTCATATTAGCTGGGCTAACAGGGTTTCTAGTGAGAGCCTAAGATAAGTCTCCTCACATGAGATCACATCACAGTGGCACTACAAGAGGACCCAGACTGTGTCTCCTCACATTGCATGGCATCACACTGGTTCTATTAAGATTCCAGGCCATGTCTCCACACAGTGGATGGCATCACAGTATTTCTAGTGAGAGCCCAGGCCATATTCTCCTAACAGTAGATGAAATTACAGTGGTTCTAGTGAGAGCCCAGACTGTGTCTCCTCATGGCAGATGGCATCACATTAGTTATCATGAGACACAGGCCCTGTCTCCTCCCAGTGCATGGCATCATCATAATGGCTCTAGTGAATGTCCAGGCCATGTCTCCTCACAGTGAATGGCATCATAGTTTCTCTTGTGAGAGCACTGGCCATGTTTCCACACAATGGATAGCATCACAGTGGTCCTTCTGAGAGCCTAAGCCATGTCTCCTAAAAGTGAAATGACAACACAGTGGTTGCAGTGAGAGCATATGCTGTATCTCCACAAAGTGGATGGCATCACAGACGTTCTAGTGAGAAATCAGGCCAGGTATCCTCACAGTAGATGGCATCACAATGGTTTTAGTGACTGACCCAGCACTGTCTAATGACAGCGCATGGCATCACAGTGGTTCTAATGAGAGCCCAGGCTGTGTCTCCTGACAGTGAATTGCATCACAGTGGTTCTAGTGAGAGCCGAAGACGTGTCTCCTCACAGTGGATGAAATCACAGTGGTTCTAGTGAGAGCCCAGGCCATGTCTCCACACAATGGATAGCATCACAGTGGTTCTCCTGAGAGCCTAGGCTTGGCTCCTAAAAGTGGATGACATCACAGTGGTTGCAGTGAGAGCATGGGCTGTATCTACTCAGAGTGGATGGCATCACAGTGGTTCTATTGAGAACCCAGGCAGGGTATCCTCACAGTGAATGGCATCACAACTGTTCTAATGAGAGACTAGGGTATGTCTCCTCAAGTGCATGATTCACAGTGGTATTAGTGAGGGCCCAGTCAGTGTCTCTTCACAGTGATGGCATGACAGTGGATCTAGTGAGGACTCAGGCAATGTATCCTCAGAGTGCATGACATCACATTGCATCTATTGCGAGCCCAGGCTGTGTATCCTCACAGTGCATGCCATCTCAATTGTTCTTGTGACAGGCCTGGCCCTGTCTCCTAACATTACAAGGCATCACAGTGTTTCTACTGAGAGCCCATGCCATGTCTCCTCACAGTGAATGGCATCACAGTGGTTGTAGTGCCAGGCCTGGCCCTGTGTCCTCTCAGTGTATGGCATCACAGTGGTTCTAGTGAGAGTTTAGTCCCTGTCTCTTCACCGCAGATAGCATCACAGTGGCTCTAATATGAACCCAGGCTATGTCTCCTCACAATGGATGGCATCACAGTGGTACTAGTTGGAGCCCAGGCCCTGTCTCCTCATAGCTGTTGCTATCACATTGGTTATAATAAGAGATGTGGCCATGTCTCCTCAGAGTGCATGGCATCACAGTGGCTCTAATGAATGCCCAGGCCATGTCTCCTCATAATAGACAGACCTCTCAGGGTTTCTAGTGAAAGTCTAAGATGTGTCTCCTCACAAGAGATCACATCACAGTTGTACTAGAGAGGACCTAGGCTGTGTCACCACTCAGTGGATAGTTTCACAGTGATTCTAGGGAGGACCCAGACTGTGCCCCCTCACAGTACATGGCATTGAGAGCCCAGGTCATGTCTCTACACAGTGAATGGCATCACAGTATTTCTAGTGAGAGAACAGGCCATGTCACCTCACAGTGAATGGCATCACAGTGGTTCTTGTGAGAGCCAAGGCCGTGTCTCCTCACAGTGGATGAAATTACAGTGGTTCTAGTGAGAGCCCAGGTGGTGTCTCCTCATAGCAGATGGCATCATCTTAGTTATCGTGAGAGACAAGGTCCTGTCTCCTCCCAGTGCATGGCATCATAGTGCCTCTAGTGAATGCCCAGGCCATGTCTCTTCACAGTGGCTGACATCACACTGAATCTTGTGAGAGCCCAGGCTTGTCTCCAGAGAATGGATAGCATCACAGTGGTTCTAGTATGAGCTGAGGCCCTGACTCCTCTTAGTGGTTGCTTTCCCATTGATTATTTTGAGGGGTGCAGCCCTGTCTCCTCAAAGTGCATGGCATCACAGTGACTCTAATGAATGCCCAGGCCATGTCTCCTCACAATAGATGGCATTACACTGTTTCTAGTGAGAGCCCAAGATGTGTCTCCTCACCCTAAATTGCATCACCTTAGTACTAGTGAGGACCCAGGCTGTTTCTCCTCACAGTGGATAGTTTCACAGTGGTTCTGGGGAGGACCCAGGCTGTGTCTCCTCACAGTGCATGGCATCACACTGGTTCTAGTGAGAAAACAGGCCATGTCTTCTCACAGTGAATGGCATCACAGTATTTCTAGTGAGAGAGCAGGCCACGTCTCCTCACAATGGATGACATCAAAGTGGTTCTAGTGATGGGCCCAGCCCTGTCTCCTCACAGTGCATGGCATCACAGTGGTTCTATTGAGAGTGCAAATGTGCCTCCTTACAATGGATGTCATCACAGTGGTACTAGTGAGGACCCAGGTTATGTCTCCTCACAGTGGCTATTTTAAAAGTGATTCTAGGGAGGACCAAGGCTGTATCTCCTCACACTGGATGGCATCAGAGTGGTTCAAGTGAAAGGTCAGGCCTTGTCTCCTCACAGTGAATGGCATCACAATTTTCCTAGTGAGAATCCAGGATGTGTCTCCTCACACTAGATGGCATCACAGTGATTCTAGTGAGTGACCAGGCCGTGTCTCCTAACAGTGCGTAGCATCACAGTGGTTCTACTGATATTCTAGGCATGTCTCCTCACAATGGATGACATCACAGTGGTTGCATTGGGTGCCCAGGGTGTATCTCCTCAAAGTGGATGACATCACAGTGGTTCTAGTGAGAACACTGGCCATGTCTCCTCATAGTAAATGGTATTACAGTTGTTTTAGTGAGAGCTTGGCCATATCTCCTCTCAGTGAATGACATCACAGTGGTTGTAGTGAGAGGCTGGGCCCTGTCTTCTCACAGTGCATGGCATCACAGTTTGTCTAGTGAGAGATGATCTGTGCCTACTCACAGTGAATGGCATGGCAGTGGATCTAGTGAGGATACAGGCCATGTCTCCTCACAGTGCATGGCATCACAATGGCTCTATTGAGAGATAAGGCTGTGTCTCCTCACAGTGGATGGCATAACAATGGTTTTAGTGACTGACCAGGCTGTGTCTCTTAACAGTGCGTAGCATCACAGTGGTTCTACTGATATTCTAGGCATGTCTCCTCAAAGTGGATGACATCACAGTGGTTCTAGTGAGAACACTGGCCATGTCTCCTCATAGTAAATGGTATTACAGCTGTTTTAGTGAGAGCTTGGCCATATCTCCTCTCAGTGAATGACATCACAGTGGTTGTAGTGAGAGGCTGGGCCCTGTCTTCTCACAGTGCATGGCATCACAGTTGGTCTAGTGAGAGATGATCTGTGCCTCCTCACAGTGAATGGCATGGCAGTGGATCTAGTGAGGATACAGGCCATGTCTCCTCACAGTGGATGGCATAACAAAGGTTTTAGTTACTGACCAGGCCCTGTCTCCTGACAGTGCATGCCATCACAGTGGTTCTAATGAGAGCCCAGGCCGTGCCTCCTCACAGTGAATGGCATCACAGTGGTTCTAGTGAGAACACAGGCTATATCTCCTCGTAGCAGATGCCATCACATTACTTATCATGAGAGACAAGGCCTTGTCTCCTCATAGTTCATAGCATCATAGCGGCTCTAGTGAATGCCCAGGCCATGTCTCCTCATAGTGGATGGCATCACAGTGTTTCTTTTGAGAGCCCAGGCCATGTCTGGATAGTAGTGGATAGTAGTCAATGGATAGTAGTGGTTCTAGATAGAGCCCAGACAACATCTCCTCATAGTGCATGGCATCAAAGGGGCTCTAATGAATGGCCAGGCCATGTGTTCTCACAGTGGATGTCATAACAGTGGTTCCAGGGAAGACCCATTCTCTGTCTCACACAAAAGGTGGCATCACAGCGGTACTAGTGAGAGTCCAACATGTGTCTCCTCACAGTGGATGGCATAAGTGTAATAGTAGTGGGGACCCAGGCTGTGTCTCCTCACAGTGGATAGTTTCATAGTGGTTGTAGGGAAGACCCAGCCTGTGTCTCCTCACAGTGCATGTTTTCTCTGTGGTTCTAGTGAGAGCCCAGGCTGTGTCTCCTCACAGTGCATGGCATCACAGTGGTTCTACTGACAGGTTCAGTGCTGTCTCCTCACAATGCATTGCATTACAGTGGTACTAGAGAAAGCCCAATCCATGTTTCCTCCCAATGAATGGCATGACAGTAGTTCTAGAGAGGACCGAGGGCATGTCTCCTCTCAGTGGATGACATCACAATTGTTGCAGTGAGAGCCTGGGTTGTATCTCCTCAAAGTGCATGGCATCACAGTGGTTCTAGTGAGAACCCATGCCTTGTCTCCTCAGAATGAATGTCATCACTATTGTTCTTGTGAGAGGCTAGGCTGTGTTTCCTCACAGTGGATGACAACACAGTGGTACTACTGACAGGCTTGGCCCTGTCTCCTCACAGTGCATTGCATCACAGTGGTGCTAGAGATAGCCCAGTCCATGTCTCCTCACAGTGAATGGCATCACAGTGGTTCTTGTGAGAGCCCAGTCCATGTCTCCTCAAGGTGGATGGCATCACCATGGTTCTAGTGTGAGCCCAGGCCATTTCTCCTCACAGTGGATGGCATCACAGTGTTTCTACTTGGAGCCCACGCTGTGTCACTTCATAGTGGATGGTATCACACTGGTGATAGTGAGAGGCCCCTCCTTGTCTCCTCAAAGTGCATGGCATCACAGTGTTATTAGTAAGGGTCCAGTCAGTGTCTCCTCACAGTGAATGGCATAACAGTGGATCTAGTGAAACTCAGGTGATGTTTCCTGAGAGTGCATGACATCAAATGGCTGTATTGAGAGTCCAAGCCGTGTCTTCTCACAGTGGATGGCATAAGAATGGTTCTACTGACAGGCCCTTGTCTGTCTCCTCACAGTGCATGGCATCACTGTGGTTATAGTGAGTGCCCAGGCCATGTCTTCTCCCAGTGAATGGCATCACAGTGGTTCTAGTGACAGCTCTGGCCCTGTCTCCTCACGGTGCATTGCATCACAGTGGTATTAGTGAGGGCCCAGTCAGTGTCTGCTCACAGTGAATAGCCTCACAATGGATCTAGTGAGGACACAGGTGATGTTTCCTCAGAGTGCCTGACATCACAATGGCTCTATTGAGATTCCAGGCCATGTCTCCTCACAGTGGAAGGCATCATAATTGTTCTTGTGAGAGACTAGACCACATCTCCTCACAGGAGATGGCATCACAGTGTTTCTAGTGACAGACCAGGTATCTCCTCAAAGTGCATTGCATCACAGTGGTATTAGTGAGGGCCCAGTCAGTGTCACCTCACAGTGAATGTTTTCACAGTGGATTTAGTGATGACCCAGGTGATGTCTCCTCACAGTGAATGGTTCTAGTGACTGGACTGGCCTTGTCTCCTCCCAGGTGATGGTATCACAGTGGTTCTAGTGAGAGTCCAGGCCATGTCACCCTGCCAGGGTCCAGCCCTGGCTTGAAGGAGGGTCCCTGAAGAGAGGTGTGCAAGGGAGCAGTGCAATAATGACTCGAAGTAAGTTCTGATGCAAGCTGACAGGCTAATGCTGAAGGCAGCTAAGTTTCTCTCTCTCTCTCTCTCTCTCTCTCTCCCTCTCCCTCTCCCTCTCTCTCTCTCTCTCTCTCTCTCTCTCTCTGCTGCCACAGATTTTAACCTCAGTCTTTTATTTTCTGATCATGTCATGCAAGAGCAAATTTCAAGAAAGGTACAGTTCCACAGAATTTATAGAAACTTTTTGCTATTTCTTAACGTCAAACAATCTCATAATTGTTTACCTCAAGCACGGCCATCAGGACCCTATAATGATTAACTATTTTTACACTTACCCAATGTACATGCAGTCAAGCACTTGCAGTTTCATGAGCTCCTACTTCCAGTTGCCACTGTTTAAAGGTGAGAGACAGAACAACCACAAAATGGGGGTTCCCACCATTGACCAATGATCTAATAAACCCATTTATCCCCCAATTATTTCTTTTGAATTTCCCTTTCCATGTCCCTCCAATACTTAGATTTTGGTCCCCCTGATTGAACTCTTTCTGGCATGGTTGTTCTTCCTGTAAGGATTCTTGGTAAAGAGTCATAGTTTCCTGCAATGGCCACCATTCAGAGAAACTAGTCATGGAACAATTCTTACACTGTTCCAGGAGGTTCACTGTTTCCTCCTCAGTGTACTGTACTCCATGCCTGACTTTCTTTAAGGCCTTAAGGAAAACAATTATTTTTGACCCATTTTCTTGTTTTCCCAATTCTATGCCAGAACTTCTTTCAGATACATTGAGCAACACTTCACTAACATATATTTTTTGCTGGAAAAGTAAACTTAGAGATTGGTGCACTAAATGAAAGACAGAAAAAGACAAACATTATACAGAAAACCATAGATATTTGTAGCACAGAGAGCCAAAGATGTTTTGTATAGAGGAGCAATATTGGATTCCAAGGAAGAGACAGCTGGGCTGGAACTGTGTCATGCAGCTCCTCAGCGCTTGATTCTTCCTGATCCTTAAATGGCATGCTTGTCATCTCCAGCACCTCCCCACAGTGGATAGCGTCACAGTGGTTACAGTGAGAGCCAGGATGTATCTCCTCAAAGTGGAGGGCATCACAGTTGTTCTAGTGAGAAAGTAGGCCATGTATCGTCACAGTTGATGACATCACAGTGTTTCTAGTGAGAAGCCAAGCTCTGTCTCTTCACAGTGCATGGCATTACAGTATTTCTAGTGAGAGACCACTCTGTGTCTTCTCACAGTGAATGGTATGACAGTTGATCTAGTGAGGATCCAGGTCATGTTGCCTCACAGTAGATGGCATCACAATGGTTTCAGTAATAGGCCTGGCCCTGTCTCCTGACAGTGCATGGCATCACAGTGGATCTAAAGAAAGCCCAGGCCATATCAACTCATAGTGAATTGCATTACAGTGGTACTAGTGATAGCCTAGACCGTGTCTCCTCACAGTGGATGAAATCACAGTGGTTCTAGTCACAGCACAGGCCGTGTCTCCTCATTGCTGATTGTATCACATTAGTTATTGTGAGAGACAAGGCCCTGTCTCCTCACAGTGCATGGCATCATAGTGGCTCTAGTGAATGCCCAGGCCATGTCTCCTCACAGTGGATAGCATCACAGTGTTTCTTGTGAGAGCTCAGGCCATGTCTCTACACAATGGATAGCATCACAGTGGTTCTCCTCAGAGCCGAGGCTGTGTCTCCTCACAGTGGATGACATCACAGTGAGAGGTTGGGCCCTGTCTATTCAGAGTGCATTGCTTCATAGTTGTCAGTGAGGGCCTAGTCGGTATCTCCTCACAATGATGGCATGAGAATGGATCTAGGGAGGACCCAGGCAACATCTCCTCAGAGTGCATGACATCACAGTGGTTCTAGTGAGAGCCCAGTCCATGTCTCTTCACAGTGGATGGTATCACAATGTCTCTAGAGCTGTCCCAGGCCATGTCCCCCCACAGTGGATGGCATCACAGTGGTCCTAGTGAGAGCCCAGGGGATGCCTCCTCACAGTGAATGGCATCACAGTGGTTCTAGTGACAGGCCATGTCCTGTCTCCACACAATGCATGCCATCACTGTGGTTCTAGTGACAGGCCCAGCCATTTCTCCTTACAGTATATGGCATCACCGTGTTTCTAGTGAGAGCCCAGGCATGTCAAATCATAGTGAATGTGATCACTGTGGTTCTAGTAAGAGGCCTGCCACTGTCTACTCACAGTGTATGGCACCACATTGTTTCTTTGGAGAGACCAGGCTGAGTCTTCCCACAGTGGGTGGCATCACAACGGTTCTAGTGGCAGGCCTGGTGCTGTCTCCTCACAATGCATGGCATCAAAGTATTCTAGGGAGAGCTCTGGGCAAGTCTCCTCACAGTGAGTGGCATCACAGTGGTTCCAGTGACAGGCCCAGCCCTGTCTCCTCACAGTGCATGGCATCACAGTGTTTATAGTGAGAGCCCAGAGCATGTCTCCTCACAGTGAGTGGCATCCCACTGGTTCTAATGAGATCCCAGACATGTCTCCTCACATTGAATGGCATCAGAGTGGTTCTAGTAACATACCCGGCCCTGTCTCCTCACAGTGTGTGGCATCACAGTGTTTCTAGTGAGAGCCCAGGTGTGTCAAATCACAGTGAATGTGATTCCAGTGTTTCCAGTGACAAGCCCGGCCCTCTCTCCTCACAGCGCATGGCATCACAGTGGTTCTCGTGAGAGTCCAGGCATGTCTCTTCACAGTGGATGGGATCATAGTGGCTCTAGTGACAGGCCCAGCCCTGTCTCCTCACAGTTCATGGCATCACATTGGTTTTCTGAGAGCCCAGTCCCAATCTCCTCACAGTTGATGACATCACAGTAGTTCTAGTTAGAGCATGAGCCCTTTCTCCTCACAGTGCATTGCTTCACAGTGGTATTAGTTAGAGCCTAGTCAAGTGTCTCCTCAGAGTGATGGCATGATAGTGGATCAAGTGAGAACATAGACGACGTCTCCTCAGAGTGCCTGACATCACAATGGCACTACTGAGAACACAGGCCTTGTGTCCTCACAGTAGATGGCATCAAAATGGTTCAAGTGACATGCCTGGTCCTGTCTCCTCACAGTGCATGACATCACAGAGTTTCTAGTGAGAGGCCAGGTATGACTCCTCACAGTGAATGGCATCACAGTGGTTGTAGTGACAGGCTTGGCCCTGTCTGCTCACAGTGCATGGGATCACAGTCGTTCTAGTGAGAGCACAGGCCGTGTATCCTCACAGTGGCTGGCATCATATTGGCTATAGTTGGAGCCCAAGCCCTGTCTCCTTATAGAAGTTTCTCTCACATTGGTAATAGTGCAAGGCCTGTGTCTCCTCAGAGTATATGGCTTCACAATGGCTGTCATGAAAGCCCAGGCCATGTGTCCTCACAATAGATGGCATCACAGTGGTTCTAGGGAAAGTGCCAGGATGTGTCTCCTCACAATAGATCACATCAATGTGGTACTAGTGAGGACCCAAACTGTGTCTCCTCACAGTGGATAGTTTCACAGTGGTCCTGGGGAGGACCAAGGCTGTGTTTCCTTACAGTGCATGGCATCACACTGGTTCTAGGGAGAGTCCAGGCCATATCTCCTCACAATGAATGGCATCATAGTGTTTCTAGTGAGGGACCAGGCCATGTCTCCACACAGTGCATGGCATCACAGTGGTTCTAGTGACAGGCATGGCCCTATCTCCTCACAGTGCATGGTATCACAGTGGTTCTACTGAGATCCCAGGCCATGTCTCCTCACAGTGAATGGCATCACAGTGGTTCTAGTGACAGGCATGGCCCTGTATCCACACAGTGCATGGCATCCCAGTGGTTCTACTGAGATCCCAGGCCATGTTTCCTCACAGTGAAAAGCATCACAGTGGTTCTACTGACAGGCATGGCCCTGTCTCCTCACAGTGCATGGTATCACAGTGGTTCTAGTGAAAGACAGGCCCTGTCTCCTCACAGTGCATGGTATCGCAGTGTTTGTAGTGAGAGCCCAGACATGTCTCCTCACAGTGGATGGCATCACAGTGGTTTTAGTGAGAACCCAGGCCATGTCTCCTCACAGTGAATGGCATCACAGTAATTCTAGTGATAGACTAGGTTGTGTCTCCACAGAGTGGATGACATCACAGTACTTCTGTTGAGAGGCTGGGACCTGTCTCCTCACAGTGCACTGCTTTACAGTGGTGTCAGTTAGATCCCAGTCAGTGTCTCCTCACAGTGATGGCATGACAGTGGTTCTAGTGAGAACCCAGGCAATGTCTCTTCAGAGTGCATGACATCACAATCACTCTATTGAGAGGCCAGGACCTGTGTCCTCACAGTGGATGGCAACACAATGGTTCTAGTGACAGGCCCGGCCCTGTCTCCTTACAATGCATTGCATCACAGAGGTTCTAGTGACAGACCCAGCCGTGTCTCCTCACATTGCATGACATCACAGTCATTCTTTTGAAACCCCAGGCAGTGTCTCTTCACAGTGGTTCTGGTGAGAGCCCAGTCCGTGTCCCCCAACAATGTATTGCATCTCAATGGTTTTACTGTGAGCCTAGGCCTTCTCTCCTCACAGTGGATGGCATCACAGTGGTTCTATATCAAGGCCAAGGCCTGTTTACTCACAGTGTAAAGCATCACAGTGGCTCTTTTGAGAGCCCAGGCCATTTGTACTCACAGTGGATGGCATCACAGTGGTTGTAGTGAGAGATCAGGCCAAGTCTCCTAACACTGGATAGCATCACAGTAGTTCTACTGTGAGCCTGAACCTGACTCCTCACACTGCATTGCATCACATTGGTACTAGAGATAACCTAGTCCATGTCTCCACACAGTGAATGGCATGACACAGGTTCTAGTGAGGACCGAGGCAATATCTCCTCACAGTGGATAACATCACAATGGTTGCAGTGAGAAGAGGGCTGTATCTCCTCAAAGTGGATCACCTCACAGTGGTTTTAGTGAGAACCAAGGCCTTATCTCCTCACAGTGAATGGCATCACAGTAGTTTGAGTGAAAGACTAGGCCATGTCTCCTCAAAGTGGATGAAATCACAGTGGTTCTAGTGAGAGGCCAGTCGCTGTCTCCTCACAGTGCACTTCATTAGAGTGGTATTACTGAAAGCCCAGTCAGTATCTCCTCACAGTATTGGCATGACAGTGGATCAAGTGAGAACCTGGGCTATGTCACCTCAGAGTGCATGACCTCACAATGGCTCTATGGAGAGCCAGGCCATGTCTCCTCACAGTGGATTACAT
>CM070791.1:7845813-7877304 GCA_036346955.1 Dipus sagitta | reverse complement strand
TGCTGTATTTATAGAGATAGAACATAGATATTAGCTGGACATGGTGGTGCACACCTTTAATGCCAGTACTTGGGAGGTAGAGTTAGGAGGATCATGGCTGTGAGTTTGAGGCCATCCTCTCATCCATAGTAAAAGTAAATTTCAGGTCAACTCGGGCTACAGTGAGACAGTACCTTGAAAAAAACAAAGAAAATAAAAATTAAAAAATGTAGATATTAAAGGTAAGAATGTAGATGCAGCTTTGAGGGGGTTAGATCTCATTCAAATACACAGAGAGATGTGGATAGATGACTGACCATCAGCTGCATTTGAAACAACCAGAAAGTGCCTGTGAACAACAACCACACCTTTTACAGCTTCAACACAGACAAATAGCTTCCACTAAACTTCCCAGTATCCTCTCATGTTCTCCCACTCCTTACCCCAATAATATACAGAACTCCTTTTAAAAAAATGTTATTTTGGGAGAGTTCCGGTCAAGATGGCGGCATAGGAACGACGCCTAAGCAGCCTAGGGGAGAAAAAGCCAAAGAAAACCCAGCAAAATACACAAGGGAGGTGTATAAGAGATTAAAACAGCAGCGGAGAAGTAGGAGATATCCAGAGCCCACACGGGCAGGCCGAAGCAGCTCCGGTAGCGGCAGCTCGGGACCCGGTAGCGGCAGCTCGGGATCCGGCAGCGGCAGCTCGGGATCCGGTAGCGGCAGCTCGGGACCCGGTAGCGGTGACTTGGGCTCTGGCAGCGGCACCTCGGGACCCGGTAGCGGCGATTCGGACTCTGGCAGCGGCAGCGGCAGCACGGGCACTGGCAGCTGCATCTCGGGCTCCAGCAGTGGCGACTCGGGATCCAACAGCGGCGGCTCAGACCCCGGCAGCGGAAGCGGCGGTGGAAGCCGGAAGCGGCGGGGGAAGCCGTGACTCGAGCCCCAAAAACACCATCAGCTGCTCCGGTACCGGCCACAGCGGCTTCAGGGCAGCGAATCCAGCAGCGGAGGCTCCAGCGGCTTCAGCGGCAGAGGCGGATCCCGCAGCGGCAGCACAAGCGGATCAGAGGCGGAGGACCCAGCAGCGGCAGCTCCAGCGGATCAGCGGGGGCAGACCCAGCAGCGGCATCTCCAGTGGCGGATCCAGCAGCAGTGGTCCCAGCAGCGGCAGCTCCAGCGGCAGCAGCGGGGATCCAGCATCAGGGGTGCCAATCTGCAGGGCCACAGTTGCCAGGCTTGGTTTGCCCCACAGGAAAAGCCAGTACCCAGTTCCAGAAAGCAGAACAGCGGCCCAACATCCCAGCCAGCAACTTGACTGAGACCAAAAGCATCCAAAGAGGTAACTGGGATTGAACCAGGGAAGGGTCTCACCTGGTCACAAGCTGACTTGGATCCCTCAATAGACCACAAATCTTAACTTCTTTGTTGATAGAGGATCTGGTTTTTATAATACCTAATCTTGCATAAATGCTCGGTGCTGTTCTTGACTGAATGTGTATAGGGTTTAGTTAAATTTTAGAATATACCTGTATTTTATTCCACTCAACCTATTTGAATACTCCCATAGCAGGCAAACTTAACCCCTAGGACCACGTGTCTAGATACTCTGAGAGTGGTAAGAGCCACACCTAACATCTTAATCTCCTACATAGAAGATATACAATATCAGATCAATAGATACAGCAAAGGATACCCAGCTAACTGGAAAATCTAAGCAGTAACTTAATCCGAGATGCAAAAATATATACATTATAACACAAGAAACACCAAAAACCAAGGCAATATAAATCCACCAAAAAGCATCAATGCATCAGAAATGACCTCTAGTGAAAACGAGTTAGAGAAAATGCCTGAGAAAGATTTCAAAAGAATGATTGTAAATATGTTCAATGAACTCAAAGAAGAAATCAAAGGAATCAGAGAAGATACAGGACACCAATTTAACGAAATAAAGAAATCAATACAAGACATAAATAAGGAAATAGAAATAATGAAGAAAAACCAGTCAGAATTACTAGCAATGAAGAACACAGTTAATGAAATAAAAAACTCTGTAGAAAATCTCACCAGTAGAATGGATGAAGGAGAGGACAGAATATCTAAGCTAGAAGACCAGGTGGCAGATCTAATACAATCCAACAAAGAGAAAGACAAACTAATAGAAAAGTATGAATGGGAATTTCAAGATATTCGGGACACTATGAAAAGATCAAATATAAGAATTCAGGGTATAGTAGAAGGAGAAGAATTTCAATCCAAAGGTATAGTAGGCATCTTCAACAAAATCATAGAAGAAAACTTCCCCCAAATTGGGAAAGAGGTGCCAATGCAGATACAGGAAGCATTTAGAACACCAGCCAGACAAAACCTGGAAAGAACCTGTCCTCGCCATATTATAATCAAACTACCAAACACACAATCCAAAGAAAAAATATTGAAAGCAGTTAGAGAGAAAAATCAAGTTACCTACAAAGGCAAGCCCATCAGGATCACAGCAGATTACTCAACACAAACTTTCAAAGCCAGAAGGGCTTGGAGTGATGTATTCCAAACTCTGAAAGATAACAACTGTCAACCAAGGCTACTTTATCCTGCAAAACTATCCATTCAAATAGATGGAGAAATAAGGACATTCTATGACAAAAGCAGGCTAAAGGAGTATTTGAAGACAAAACCAGCTCTACACAAAATACTTGAAAGAATCCTCCATGCCAAAGAGAAAGAAAAACACACATATAAGGAACCTGGAAAACAACAAACAACACTCAAATACTAGTTAATATAAGAGAGCAAAGGTAGAACCAGAACCACAAAAAAAAAAAAAAAAAAGGCAAGCATAAATACACATCTTTCAATAATATCTCTTAATATCAATGGCCTCAATGCTCCAACCAAAAGACATAGATTTGCAGACTGGGTTAAAAAGCAGGACCCTACAATTTGTTGTCTCCAAGAAACTCACCTTTCTACAAAGGATGGACATTATCTTAGGGTGAAAGGTTGGAAAACGGTGTTTCAAGCAAATGGACCCAGAAAACAAGCAGGGGTTGCTATCCTAATAGCTGACAAGGCAGACTTCACTCCAACATTAGTCAAGAAAGATAAGGAAGGTCACTTTATATTGATTAAGGGCACACTCCAACAGGAGGACATTACAATCCTAAACATATATGTACCTAACATGGGGGCTCCCAAATTCATCAAACAAACACTGTTAGAACGAAGGTCACAGATAACACCAAACACAGTGGTAGTTGGTGACTTTAACACCCCACTCTCATCAATTGACAGGTCATCCCGGGAAAAAATAAACAGAGAGGCATCTGGACTAAACGAGGTCATAGAAGGAATGGACCTAACAGACATATACAGGACATTTCATCCAAATGCTGCAGAATATACATTCATTTCAGCAGCACATGGATCATTCTCTAAAATAGACCATATATTAGGACACAAAGCAAATCTTAACAAATTCAGGAAAATTGAAATAATTCCTTGCATTCTATCTGACCACAATGGAATCAAACTACAAATCAATAGCAAGAAAGGATATAGAGCATACACAAAATCATGGAAACTAAACAATACATTACTAAATGATGAATGGGTCAATGAAGAAATCAAGAAGGAAATCAAAAAATTTATAGAGTCAAACAATAATGAGAACACAACATACCAAAATCTCTGGGACACAATGAAGGCAGTTCTAAGAGGTAAATTTATAGCTTTAAGTGCCTATATTAAGAAATTAGAAAGGTCGCAAATAAATGACCTAATGCTTCACCTTAAAGCCTTGGAAAAAGAAGAACAAGGCAAACCAAAAATCAGTAGACGGGAAGAAATAATAAAGATTAGGGCAGAAATTAATGAAATAGAAACCAAAAAAACAATACAAAGAATTAATGAAACAAAGAGCTGGTTCTTTGAAAGGATAAACAAGATTGATAAACCCTTAGCAAATCTGACCAAAAGAAAGAGAGAAGAGACACAAATTAATAAAATTAGACATGAAAAAGGTAACATCACGACAGATGCCAGAGAAATTCAAAAAATCATAGGGACATATTATAAAAACATATACTCCACAAAGTATGAAAATCTGAAAGAAATGGATGATTTCCTTGATTTATATGACCTACCTAAATTAAATCAAGATGAGATTAATCACTTAAATAGACCTATAACAAGCATGGAGATCCTAACAGTTATCAAAAATCTCCCAACTAAAAAAAGCCCAGGCCCAGATGGATTCACTGCTGAATTTTACCAGACCTTCAGGGAAGAGCTAACACCATTGCTTCTTAAGCTTTTCCATGAAATAGAAAAAGAAGGATTTCTACCAAACTCCTTCTATGAAGCCAGCATCACTCTGATACCAAAACCAGGCAAAGATAGAACAAAAAAGGAAAATTACAGACCAATCTCCCTCATGAACATAGATGCAAAAATTCTCAACAAAATATTGGCAAACAGAATACAAGAATACATTAGAAAGATCATTCACCCTGACCAAGTAGGCTTTATCCCAGAGATGCAGGGATGGTTCAACATACGCAAATCTATAAATGTTATACATTATATAAATGGGTTGAAGGACAAAAATCACATGATCATCTCATTAGACGCAGAAAAAGCATTCGACAAAATCCAACATCCCTTCATGATAAAAGTCCTACAGAGACTGGGAATAGAAGGAACATATCTCAATATAATAAAGGCTATTTATGATAAGCCTACAGCCAACATATTACTAAATGGGGAAAAACTGGATGCTTTTCCACTAAAATCAGGAACAAGACAAGGGTGTCCACTGTCCCCACTTTTATTTAATATAGTTCTGGAAGTCTTAGCCATAGCAATAAGGCAAGAGACATGCATAAAAGGGATACAAATTGGAAAGGAAGAGGTCAAGTTATCATTATTTGCAGATGACATGATTCTATATATAAAGGACCCTAAAGACTCTACTAGCAAACTGTTAGAGCTGATAAAAACCTACAGTCATGTAGCAGGATACAAAATAAATACACAGAAATCAGTAGCCTTCATATATGCTAACCACAAACACACAGAGGATGAGATCAGAGAATCACTCCCATTCACAATTGCATCAAAAAAAAAAAAAATAAAGCACCTTGGAATAAACCTTACTAAGGAAGTAAAGAATCTATACAATGAGAACTTTAAAACACTCAAGCGAGAAATTGCAGAAGACACTAGGAAGTGGAAAAACATCCCTTGTTCCTGGATTGGAAGAATCAATATTGTGAAAATGGCAATCTTACCAAAAGCAATCTACACATTTAACGCAATCCCCATCAAAATTCCAAAGGCATTCTTCACGGAAATAGAAAAAACAATCCAAAAATTCATTTGGAATCACAAAAAACCTCAAATATCTAAAATAATACTGAGCAACAAAAATAAGGCTGGTGGTATCACCATACCTGGTTTTAACCTATACTACAGAGCCATAGTAACAAAAACAGCATGGTACTGGCACAAAAGCAGACTCGTAGATCAATGGAACAGAATAGAGGACCCAAATGTAACCCCATGTAGTTATAGCCACCTGATATTTGATAAAAATGCCCAAAATACTCATCGGAGAAAAGACAGCCTCTTCAGCAAATGGTGTTGGGAAAACTGGATATATATCTGTAGAAGGATGAAAATAGATTCTTCTCTTTCTCCGTGCACAAGAATTAAGTCCAAATGGATTAAGGACCTTAACATCAGACCTGAAACTCTGAAACTGCTAGAGGAAAAAGTAGGGGAAACCCTTCAACATATTGGTCTTGGCAAAGACTTTCTGAATACAACCCCAATTGCTCAGGCAATAAAACCACAGATTAACCACTGGGACCTCATGAAAATACAAAGATTTTGCACTGCAAAGGACACGGTGAAGAAAGCAAAGAGGCAACCTACAGAATGGGAAAAAATCTTCACCAGCTATATATCTGATAGAGGATTAATATCTAAGATATACAAAGAACTCAAGAAGTTAAATAATAAGGAATCAAACAAACCAATCAAAAAATGGGAAATGGAGCTAAATAGAGAATTCTCAAAGGAAGAAATACGAATGGCATATACGCATCTAAAAAAATGTTCTACATCCCTAGTCATCAGGGAAATGCAGATTAAGACTACATTGAGATTCCATCTCACTCCTGTCAGATTGGCTACCATCATGAAAACAAATGATCATAAATGTTGGTGGGGATGTGGAAAAAGAGGAACCCTTCTACATTGTTGGTGGGAATGCAATCTGGTCCAGCCATTGTGGAAATCAGTGTGGAGGTTCCTAAAACAGCTAAAGATTGATCTACCATATGACCCAGCTATAGCTCTCCTAGGCATATATCCTAAGGACTCATCTCATTACCTTAGAGATACTTGCTCAACCATGTTTATTGCTGCTCAATTTATAATAGCTGGGAAATGGAACCAGCCTAGATGTCCCTCAACTGATGAGTGGATAATGAAGATATGGCACATTTATACAATGGAGTTTTACTCAGCAGTAAAGAGAAATGAAGTTATGAAATTTGCAGAAAAGTGGATGGATCTGGAAAGAATTATACTAAGTGAGGTAACCCAGGCCCAGAAAGCCAAGCGCCACATGTTCTCCCTCATATGTGGATCTTAGCTAGAGATGATTGGGCTTCTGTGTGAGAAGGAAAAAACTCAGTAGCAGAGGCCAGTAAGTTAAAAAAGGAGATAGAAAGGGAAGAGAAAGAAAGGGAGGAGGGCTTTTATTAGGTTGGTATTGTATATATGTAAGTAGAAAGATTGAGATGGGGAGGGGATATGATGGAGAATGGAATTTCAAAGGGGAAAGGGGGGAGGGTAATACCATGGGATTTTTTTGTTATCATGGAAAATATTAATAAAAATGGAGAAAAAAAAATGTTATTTTGGGATGCAGAGATGGCTCTGGCAGTTAAGGTGCTTGCCTGCAAATCCTAAGGATCCAGATTCAATTCTCCAGTACCCATGTAAGTCAGATGCACATGCATTTGGAGTTCCTTTGTAGTGGCTGAAGAGACACTGGCATGCCCAATGTCTCCTTCTCCCTCTCTTCCTCCCCGTTTTCCTCCTTCCCTCCCTCCCCCCCATCTCTGGCTCTCTCACTGCCACTCCCATAAAAACAATAATTTTAATGGAAAAATTAATCCCATGAGGCAGTTGTGTACTATTGGATTCAAGCCCACACTAACATCCATGTGCCTATATTCATATAAATGAATGACTAAAATGATAAATAAAAACTTAATATAATTATTGTCTATTTTCAACTATCTATCCATAAAATAATTCCTGCTCCTCTCCTCCACACTTTTCACAGTGTACCTTAGGGTAGATAGTCAAAGAGAAACTATGACCTGGCCTGGTGGCACACACCTTTAATGCTATTTTAAAAATAGTTTATTCGTTTATTTATTAATGAAAGAGAGAGAGAGAGAGAGAACTAACTAGATAATGCCACAGAGGGATGTGGTTCTACCTATTGTACTTCCCCCCAACAGTTACAGAGGTGTGGAAATATCACACTCACCCCTCAGCCCCATTACTATAGAATTCATAGACAATTAATGCCTGTTCATTGAATCATTAAAAAAACCTAAAAAATAAAAAAATAGGATTGTAGAGATGGCTTGGCAGTTAAGGCACTTGTGTGCACAGCCTAAGGACCCATGTTCAACTCTCCAGATCCCATGTAATCCAGAGGCACAAAGGTGAGGAAAGTGCAAGGCTGCACATGTCCACTAGGTGGTGCAAGTGTCCAGAGTTTGATTGTAGTAGCTGAGGCCCTAGTGTGCCAATTCTCTCTTCCATCCCTCCCTACCTCTCTCTCTCTCTGTGTGTGTGTGTGTGTGTGTGTTCCTACCTCTTTCTAGATATAACAATAAAATTAGATACTTTTAAAAATAACTTCAGAAAGAGATATGGGAGGCCTGGTAACAGGGTAAAAATTTTTTTCTGCTTTTTCCTTAGTTCCCCACTCGTAAAGGTCATGAACTTGATTTAGTCTGAGTGCAATAACAAAGAAACAACAACAACAAAAGCTTAGTTACAAGGGAAGGAAGAAGGGAAGGAAGGAAGGAAGGAAGGAAGGAAGGAAGGAAGGAACAGAAGGGTGAAGACAGAAAGGAAGGGAGGGAGGGAGGAAGAGAGGAAAGAAGGAAGGTAGAGGGAGGGACAAAAGAGAGGGAGGGAAGAAAAAGAGAGAGAGAGAGGAAGCAGAGAAGGAAGGAAGGAAGGAAGGAAGGAAGGAAGGAAGGAAGGAAGGAAAGAAGGAAGGAAGGAAAAGCAAGAGAGGGAAGGAGGGAGAGAGAAAGGAAGAAAGCAAAGGAGGAAGGGAGAGAGGAAGAAAGAAAGAAGACAGGGACAGAGGGGGAAAGAGAGAGAAAGCAAAGAAGAAAAGAAATAAAGGTAAGGGGGAAGGAAAGAAAGAGAATGAAGGAAGGAAGGGAGGGAAGGAAGAGAGACAAAAGACAGAAGGAAGGTCAAAGAGAAGAAAATAGGTTGGGAAAATGAAGATATAAATATAAGTTTCAAATTATATCATTAATATACTAAGACACTGTCCAAATAACATTAAATATGTGTAGTGTTCTGATTTTCCATACACTTTTAAAAATAATTTTATTTATTTATTTGCAAGCAGAGAGAGTGAGAAGAGATACAGACAGACAGAATGGATGGGACTGGGACTCCAGCTGCTGCAAATGAACTCCAGAAACATGTGCCACCTTGTGCTTCTGGCTTTATGTGGGTCCTGAGAAATCAAACCCATGTCGCTAGGCTTTGCAAGCAAGCATCTCTAACCACTGAACAATCTGTTAGCCCCTTCATACACTCTTATGTTCCCAAATCCAGTCTGTGTAACAATACAAGCATGAGACTGATAATACGACTCTTATACTGAAGGGAGTCTATATTCTGCTAAAAATAGGTACACATTCAAAATCACGTCAAAACATGAAGGCTCCCAACACAGAGCAGTGGTAAATGTCAGAATGCACGAGGATGTTATTTACTCAGATTTAGCCATTACACACCACATATTGGTATCAGATTATCTCAGTGTACTGCACATATGTGTAGAAATATTACTTATCTGTTAAAAATTGGCTTAAAGGTGCTGTGGATACAGCTCAGAGGTTAAGGTACTTGCCTGTGAAGACTAAAGCCCCAGGTTCGATTCTCCAGGACCCACATGAGCCAGATGCACAAGATGACACAGGTGTCTGTAGTTCATTTGCAGTGACTGGAGGTCCTGGAGCACTCATTCTCTCTCTCTCTCTCTCTCCTTGTAAATTAAAAAAGCAAAAAGTAAATTTGTTCAAAGAGTAGATGTAACATTAAAGTAAACAGAAAAACCCCAAAATACAAGTCTAGCAGACATTCCTGGAATCAGCCTTGTCTTACCAACCTTTCATAAACATAACCAGGACATTGGTACAATAAACAAAATTTGAACATGTTGCATCATTGAACAAAGGATTTGTTTCCTTTGCTGTCTTCGTTTTAGAAAATTACTACAAGCAGTCCCAGTGGGCTACTCTAGGGAGAAAGGGGTTGCCAACAGAGTCACAAGGAATGAAGTGTGTACACCCCAACACCCAGATTTTACATGGGTGCCAAGGATTCAAACTTGGGATCTCATGCTTGCATGACAAGGTTTTTATCCACTGAGCATTTCCTAAGTCTACATTTCAATTCATTTTGGATAAGAGGATGTGAGGTAGGGTCTTGTTCTAGCACAGGCTGACCTGGAATATACTATGTATTCTCAGGCTGGCCTCAAACTCACAGAGATCCACCTAGATGTACCTCCTGAGGGCTGGTATTAAAGGCATGTGCCGACTCCCGGCCAAGATGGCGACTGCCTAGCTGCGCTGCAAATCCTGGGGAAAGAAAGGCAAGATATTAAGGGTTCATAGTGGCTTTTAGGGGCAAAAAATCAGGGAGGGCACAGAGGCGGGGGAACAGGGAATCGCGGATCCCCTCGTAGGCGGGTAGCCACCACTCACCCCAAATAACCGCCGTGTTCACAGCACTGCCGCTGCCGCCGCTCCTGTGCAAGCCACCACTGCTGCCACCGTGCGCCGATTGTTCCCTGCATGTGGAAGCTTAGAATGCTCCACACTCTCGTCCACTCGCCCACTTACTGAGCGAGCCCAGACCCACAGCAGGTGACACACAAGCTCAGACTGTGTCTCTCGCTTGCACCAGCTCAAATGCCAATCCCTTCCTGTCTGCCGCGCCGGCCATCTGCCATTGTCCTGTGGCAGGGGAGCACAGACTGCTTCCGGTTCCCAGCGTTCCCAGCCAGAGTTTGGGCTGCTTCAGTGCGTGGTGCCTAAGTGCCACTCCTAACTCGAACGCATGCAGCTTTGGCACATTACCATTTGAGAACTCAGGCAACTTTGGCGCCCCTGCCAGGCAGTAGATAGGTGGATTTGGCAAGTGAGAGCCAAAGCCCAGGCTGCTTGGCAACTGCCCCAGTCTGCATAAGATTCCCATTGTTCTTGAGCCCAGGCTGATACACCCACCTACCTGCCCATACACTGTCATGGGCAGAACACAGTGCAAAAGAAATAACATGAAATATCAAATGCAAGAAAATCCAGTTAGATCACCCAGTCCCACAATGAATACATCTAACCAAAACATAGAAGAACCAATAGGACCAGAACACCAAATTGAAGCTATGAGCAATGCAACCCTGACCAACCTACTGGTAGAACTTGCAGGAAAGCAACAAAGGGCCGACAATCGTGTGGATGCTGCCATCACTAAACTAGAACCAATAGATAAGAAATTGGAATGATTAGATAAGAAATTTGAAGGATTTCAAAGAGACCTAAGAGATTTGAGAGAGAGTGAAAAAAAAGAAGACCTTAAAAATCAGCTGGCCATGCTAAATGAAGACATAAAGAAATGCAAGGATGAACTCACAGAATCATCAAGAAAATCAGAAAATGATGGGAAAAGGGAGCTTGAGAGAGGGATGGAAATTATACATAGAAAAGTAATAGAAAATGCAAACTTAATTGAACAAGTCCAAAACTCGCTAGAAGCTCTCAAGAATAGAGTCAGCCATGTGGAGGATAGAAACTCAGATCTAGAAGACAAGATGGAAGAAACAGTTAGAGAGTTCAAAAATTTCAGTAAGTTCAAAAGCTCCTGTGAAGAGAACATGAGGAAATTGTGGGATACACTTAAACGTCCTAATATCAGGATCATTGGAATACCAGGAGGAGAAGAAATTCAGACCAAAGGCATGGAGAACTTATTTAACAAAATAATTGAAGAAAACTTCCCCAGTCTCTTACAAGAAAGGCCCATCAAGATACAAGAAGCCAATAGAACTCCAAACAGACTGGACCAAAGGAGAAACTCTCCAAGACATATTATAAATAAGACTCTAAACATTGACACCAAAGAGAAAATCCTAAAAGCAGCTAGGGAAAAACATCACACCACCTTCAAAAGGTAACCCCATCAGAATTACTTCAGAGTTCTCAATGGAAACCCTGAAATCTAGAAGGGCCTGGAATGAAACACTGCACAGTCTAAGAACCTATGGCTTCCAACCCAAACTACTCTACCCAGCAAAAGTATCCCTCATAATAGATGGTGAAATAAAAACATTCCACGACAAAACTCAGCTTTACAATTATATGAACACAAAACCAAACCTACAGAGAGTATTTCAGGAAATTCTCCACAGAGAAGAAAAAAATAATCAAACACAATTGCCTACAAGAAGCAGATCACAACAACCAAACTCAGAGTAGGCACAAAAAACTTCAAAGTCCATGAAAACACCAACCCACATTTACCATCACAATATGGCAGGGATCAAATCAAATCTCACAGTCATTACCCTAAATATTAATGGCCTTAATTCACCCATCAAGAGACATAAGCTAGCAGGATGGATAAAAAATTAGACCCCTCAATCTGTTCCCTCCAAGAAACCCACCTCACCATTAAAGACAGACATCTCCTCAGGGTGAAAGGGTTGAAAACAGTATTGCAAGCAAATGGGAATAAGAAACAAGCAGGTGTAGCTATATTAATATCAGATAAAATAGACTTCAAAAAAAATAATCAGAAAAGACAAAGAAGGCCACTTCCTACTTATCAAGGGAACGATCCATCAAGAGGATTTTACAATCATAAACTTGTATGCACCAAACACAGGGGCACCACAGTTCATAAAACAAAACCTACTTGACAATAAAACAGAAATAACCACAAACACCATCATAGCTGGGGACTTCAATACCGCATTATCAGTAATAGACAGATCATCCAAACAAAAACTCAACAGGGAAATAAGAGAGCTCAACAAAACCATAGATCACTTAGACCTAACGGACATCTACAGAACCTTCCGTCCCAAATCCACATATTACACATTCTTCTCAGCAGCCCATGGAACATTCTCTAAAATAGACCATATACTGGGTCACAAAGACTGCCTCCACATATTTAGGAAGATTGACATAATTCCCTGCATGATATCAGATCACAATGCTATATTGCTAGAATTCAACAAGAAAAGACCCACCAAGAATCCCAATGGCACCTGGAACCTGAACAGCACACTGTTAACCAATAAATGGATAGTGGATGAAATAAAGAATGAAATTGCAAAATTTCTGGAATTGAACGACAATGAGAACACATCGTACCAAAACTTATGGGACACAATAAAGGCGGTCCTCAGGGGAAAGTTCATAGCACTCAATGCCTTCATAAAAAAGACAGAAAGGTCCCAAATCAATGGACTTAACCATCCACTTAAAGGCACTGGTGAAAAATCCAAGCCAAAGAGCTCCAGAAGGAAAGAAATAATTAAAATCAGAGCAGAAATCAATGAACTGGAAACGAAGGAAACAATTAAGACAATTGACAAAACAAAGAGGTGTTTCTTTGAAAAAATAAACAAGATTGACAAACCCCTGGCCAATCTGATCAAGCAAAAAAAGGAGAAGCTTCAAATTAACAAAATTCAAAATGAAAAAGGAGAGATCACAACAGACATAAGTGAAATTGGGATAACCATCAGGACTTATTTCAAAAACCTCTACTCCACAAAACTGGATAATGTGGAGGAGATGGATAAATTCTTGGACGCATACCATCTACCACAGCTAAACACAGAGCAGATTAATCACCGCAATCAATCCATGACACTCATGGAGATTGAAAAAGTAATAAAAAACCTCCCAAAAAAGAAGAGTCCAGGACCAGATGGCTTCTCAGCTGAATCCCATCAAACCTTCATGGAAGAACTCAAACCAGTCTTCCTCAAATTGTGCCACATATTGGTGAACAGGGAAAGCTACCCACCTCCCTTTATGAAGGTAGCATCACCCTAATTCCAAAACCAGGCAGAGATGCCACAAGAAAAGAAAACTACTGGCCTATTTCCCTGATGAATTTAGATGCAAAGATCGTAAACAAAATCCTTGCAAACCAAATCCAACAACACATCAAAAGCATTATCCACCTTGACCAAGTGGGATTCATTCCAGTAACACAGGGGTGGTTCAACATACAGAAATCTGTCAATGTAATACACCACATAAACAAGGTTAAACATAAAAACCACATGATCATTTCGATAGATGCAGAAAAGGCCTTTGACAAGATTCAACATCACTTCATGTTCAAAACATTGGAGAGAGTTGGCATGGTTGGTTCATATCTCACCCTAATAAAGGCAATATACGAAGCTCCTAAGGTCCAAGTAATACTTAATGGAGAGAGACTGGAGGAATTCCCATTAAGATCAGGAACAAGACAGGGTTGTCCACTCTCACCTCTGCTTTTCAATATAGTACTGGAAGTCCTAGCTCAAGCAATAAGACAGGAGAAGAAAATAAAAGGGATACAATTTGGAAAGGAAGAAGTTAAGTTAGCTTTATTCGCTGATGACATGATTATATATGTAAGAGACCCGCGAGACTCCATCCCAAAACTCCTGAAGGTGATTAACTCCTATAGCAAAGTAGCAGGATACAAAATCAATGCACAAAAATCAGTAGCCTTCCTTTATGCAAATGACAAAGATACAGAGAAAGAAATAAGGGACATAGTCCCATTTTCAATTGCGACACAAAAAATAAAATACCTTGGAATAAAGTTAACCAAGGAAGTGAAAGATCTATACAACGAAAACATAAAAACACTCAAAAAAGAAATTGAGTCCGACTTGAGAAAATGGAAAGACCTCCCATGTTCCTGGATAGGCAGAATTAACATTGTGAAGATGACAATCCTACCAAAGGCAATATACAGATTGAATGCAATTCCAATTAAAATCCCTACAGTGTTCTTCACAGAGATAGAAAAAGTGATGCCAAATTTCATATGGAAAGGCAGAAGGCCTCACATATCCAAACATATCCTCAGCAAAAAATACCTCTGGAGGCATCACCATACGTGATCTAAAGCTATATTACAAAGCCATAGTAATAAAAACAGCATGGTACTGGCATAAAAACAGGAGTATAGATCAATGGAATAGACTTGAGGACCTGGAGTTTGGATCAAGCAACTATAGCTACTTGATATTCAATAAAGGCCCAAACAACATAGACTGGAAAAAAGACAGCATCTTCAACAAATGGTGCTGGACAAACTGGATAACCATATGCAGGAAACTGAAACTTGATCCACACATTTCACCATGCACTACACTCAAGTCCAAATGGATCAAAGATCTCAATATAAGACCAGAAACTCGAATACTACTGGAAGAAAATTTAGGAAGTACTTTCCATGATATAGGAATGGAAAAAGACTTCCTGAACAAAACCCCAGTAGCTCATGAACTTAAACCGTCACTCAACCAATGGGATCACATGAAGCTGAAGAGTTTCTTTACAGACAAGCATACAATAAGCAAAGCCAATAGATCACCTACAGAATGGGAGAAGATATTTGCGGGTTACCCTACTGATAGAGGCCTAATCTCTAGAATCTACAAAGAAATCAAAAATCTAAACAGTAAGAAGTCAAACACCCCACTCACAAAATGGGGCAAAGAGCTGAACAGGCAGTTCACAGAGGAAGAAATAGAAATGGCAAACATACACTTAAGAAAATGTTCATCATCCCTAATCATCAGAGAAATGCAAATTAAAAGAACTATGAGATTCCACCTTACCCCAATAAGGATAGCAAACATCAAAACATCAAATAAAAATAAATGCTGGCGAGGATGTGGAGAAGTAGGAACACTCATCCACTGTTGATGGGAACGTAGGATGGTACAACCATTTTGGAAAGCAATATGGAGACTTCTGAAAAAGCTGAGTATAGAGATACCAACAGACCCAGTTATTCCCTTACTGGGCATCTACCCTAAAACCTTCAAATCACAGGCTAGAGAGATTTGCTCAACCATGTTTGTAGCGGCTCAATTTGTAATAGCTAAATGCTGGAATCAACCCAGATGTCCATCACTAGAAGAATGGATAACTAAGATGTGGTATATCTGCACAATGGAATTCTATACAGCAGTAAGAAAAAATGGCACAATGAAATTTGAGGAAAAATGGTTGAACCTGGAACGGATCATTCTCAGTGAACTTACCCAATCACAGAAAAAAAAAAATCGCCACATAGTCTCACTCATCTACAGCACCTAACCTGAATCTACGCAAGATACCTTACATACCCAGCAAGCATCTCCTAGACTAGACATTAGGATGGAAGGGGAGGGAGGAGAGGGGATTAAAGGGGTGGGAAACACAAATCTAGACCCAAATGGCAATGGTACCATAATTTTCTACTTACTAAAATACAGACCAAATGGCTGATTCTTCATCAGGCCCTTACAGGGAACACCTGAACCACAAGACACTGGAGAGCGTAAGATCAAGACTAACCTTAATCTTCTACACCTTCCCTCCCTCACTTCCTCTCTCTCTCTCTCTCTCTCTCTCTCTCTCTTATCTCTACTTCTTGTATATTAGTTGTCTTTTCCATCATTTTCTTAGTGGGCACTGACCTGTAACTCCCAGAATCAGCATGGGCTATCATCCACAATGAGCTTTTGATCAGAGAGACCTACAAGGTTTCCTAAAAGACAGACATATTTCCGTCAGAGTACTTGATGACCCACCAAAGGCTAGTGGTAAGACCCTACTGCTGAAGACACCTTATGTGATTGACATGCAAATTAGAATGGCATGGCTTGATGTTGGAAGAGAGTCAGTCCCCAGACAGTCAGCGCATCTAGTGCCAGAAGGTGCTACATGGGTGACTGGGGGAAAATGACCAATATCTGTCCAAGCAACGCATGGTCTAACCTACTTAGCAGCAAATAACTTGTTGTGATGCCCACACAAGTGCAGTGGTGGCACACAGCCATGGTGGGGAACCAACTGCTCTCAATTCGGCTAACTGATCCCCTTACTGGTATGGGACCCATAGCTGGAGCTGGGAAACAAGTCAGAACCAGATCCAAACATAAGCCCACTCTCCAATATCAAGCTACCATCAATTGTGGGCTACAAGAGGGCCTACACCTAGTAAATTCTCTATAAAAAAAGGGTTACCTCATTTGTCCTGATGCTAACTTACTCTCCATTGGAGAATCTGCTTCTCTTTTTCAGATAGATGTAGATCCTAAGGAGAGAGCCACCCCATCATACCTCAAAAGGGCCCCGGCTGAAACTAAGAAAAATTGGAGAAACAAGCAAGGGGGCTGTTTTCCTTATGAACTGGATACCAGTACAAGGGGGAAGGAGATCAGCACAGAGGAAAATCAACTCCTACCAAATCAGAGAGTCAGAGCCTCAGAGGCCCCCAACACCTCATCATTGAAGCAGACCAAAAATGAACCCAACATGGCTCATTGAAATTTTGCAGAAGAGGGGGCGGAAAGAATGTCAGAGCCACATGTTGGGTCATGATATGCAGAGACATTTAGCTTACCCATAACTGTGGGTTAACTCCACAATGCATGACCCGTATACCTCAACAAGGAGGGGCCAAGGGGAGGGGGTAGGTCACGTATGGGCCTAATAATGGTACCAAACTGACTGTATTTGCTGAATACAAAATTAACTAATAAAGAAAAAAAAATAAAATAAAATAAAAAAATAAAAATAAAGGCATGTGTCACCATGATTGGCTACATTTGAAATTTTTTGTGGATACTATTATGCCATATACTTGTGCTTCTTAATTAAAAAGTGAGTCATTTGGGCTGGAGATGTGGCTTAGCACTTAAGGCACTTGCTAAAGAAGTCTGAGGACCCATGTTTGACTCTCCAGGTCCCACATAAACCAGATTTACAAGGTGATGCAATTGCACCAGGTCACACAAGGTGGTGCATGCGTTTGGAGCTCAATCACAGTTGCTGGAGGCCCTGGTGCAACAATCCTCTTCTCTCTCTCTCTCCCTCTCTCCTGCTCATAAAAATAGGTGGGCAGTCATTTGAGCTTGGTGGAAAACAAAATTATACACATACATATACATATACATATACATATACATATACATATACATATACATATACATATACATATACATATACATATTCCTATACCTATACCTATACATATAATCAGGTCAAGATACTTATCTATATAACAGACATGTATGTAAAATCAAGATACATGTTAGGCCTAGCATTAGTCCCAGTACTTGGGAGAAGGCAGAGGTAGGAGGATCACTGTGAGTTCAAGGCTACCCTGAGACTACATAGTGAATTCCAGATCAGCCTGGACTAGAGTGACACCCTTTCTCAAAAAAATACATATTGGGCATTCAGAGAAATAAATAATTCTTCATTGACTTGGATATAAGTAAATTAAATCAGGCACATTTGGGGAAGGATAGACTGTAATTGGCATATGCCATCCATCTGATATAACTCTGGGACATCGTATGGCATTTGAATACAGAAGATCATCATATACAGCTAGTTGGTATTTCCATCACTTCAAACACACATGTCATCATGTCGGGGACATTGAAAATTCTCTCTGCTAGCTATCTGAGGAAAAATGCAATTAATTGGTCAGTGAAATTGTCACAGTATATGGATCATCACAAGCATGACCACACCCTTTCTTTCCTAATTTCTTTTTATTTATTTACTTGTTTATATATGAGAAAGAGAGAGATAATGGGAGTGCCAGGGCCTCTAGCCACTGCAGCCAAACTCCAGATGCATGCCCCACCTGCTGCATTTGGTTTTACATGGGTACTGGGGAATAGAACCTAGGTCCTTAGACTTCACAGGCAAGCTCCTTAACCACTGAGCCCAAATAAAACTATTTCAAATGTTTTTACTTTCTTCTATAACTACTGGATTTATCCTAAAAAGACAGAAGCTTGCCTTCATTTTCCTTAACATCTCACATTTCATAAGAAAGAGATTAAGCCTCTTTCTCACCACTCCCCCACACAACAACACAGTGAGAATATGATTTTTGAGCAAGCTCATTTGTTCGTCAAGGTAATCATCTCATTCCATTTTTAGTGCTTCCTCCTTCCTATTTCTAGTACAAAATTGAAAAAAAAATAAGTTTAGGAAAGAAACTATTCAGTTTTCTCCACAACCTCACTTCCCAAATTCTCAACAAATATAAGAATAAATAAATCAAGTGGTAAAATATGAAACTGTGAGCTCATTTCACTGATAATTTTGGCAATTTAAACATTTTTTTCATGTCTGAAATACATTTATTTGCCAGAGAGACAGAGAATGTGGGTATGCCAGGACCTCCAGCCACTGCAAGTGAACTTCACATGCATGTACTACTTTAAGCGCCTGGCTGTGCATGGGTACTGAAGAATTGAACCCTGGGCTAGCTGGCATTCTAAACAAGTACCTCTAACTGCTGAGGCACCTGTCCAGCCATGTTTTCATATATGGTGGGGCAAGTGCAAGGTCGCACATGCCCACCAGATGGTGCAAACATCTGGCTTTTGATTGCAGTGGCTGAGGCCCTGGCATGCTAATTCTCTCTCTCTCTCTCTCAATTTTTTAAATAAAATTAAAAAGAAAAGAATTTCTACAAAAAGAGACCACATAATATATGCTACAAATGTATAAACTTTTGTCTCATCCATATGCTCTGGTCATGGTGGTGTAATGAGCCAGAACCTTGTAGAAAAAATGAGGAGTGATGGTAGAGAGATTACTCAGTGGTAAAGGTGCTTGCATGCAAAGCCTAAGAAGCCAGGTTCAGTCCCCAAGTACCCATGTAAAGCCAGATATACAAAGTGGCTCATTTATCCAGACTTTTCTTTGCAGCAGCGAGAAGCCCTGGTGAGCCCTTTCTATACTCCCTTTTACCTTGCAAATAAAAACAAAAACTGGGCTGGAGAGACAGTCCAGTGGTTAAGGTGCTTGCTTGCAAAGCCAAAGGACCCAGGTTTGATTCCCCAGGACATGCGACACCCAGATACACAAGATGGTGAATTAGGATTTTGTTTTTAGCACCTGGAGGCCCTGGTGCACCTACTTCCTTTGTTTCTCTCTCACTCACATGTCTCTCTAATAATAACTAAAAATTAAATTTAAAAAAAGATGTGCAGAATGGATTTCTACTCTGTGGTAAAGAAAAATGAGATAGTGAAATTTTTAAGGAAATGGATGGAGTTGTAAAATTATCATTCTAAATAAGGCCATACACACACAGAAAGACAAACACTAAATGTACTCCTTCATCTGTGGTTCCTAACTGGGATCAGTTAGAGATGATTTCAAATGACAGCTAGCACCAGGAATGTGGGCATAAACTAGAATGAGACCAGGAGAGAGAAGAAATTGGGAGAGAGGAGAGGAGGCATTACTTGGCAGGTTGGGGGGACAGATTATCAGAAGTGGGTGGACTTGGTAGGGTAGGGGGTAGAAACGGTGGGGAGGGAACTACACCAAATTAAACCAGCATGAATCAGTTCCATAGAAAGAGGTTAACATTATATAAGATATAGCCATCAATAAAGATGGATGGGAGCCACTCTGGACAAAAGGTAGAAAATTCTTAACCTGAAAACCTTGGACTCAGCCAATGAATCTGAGGCCAAGAATATGGTGGTCCCCCACAGAGAACTGTTGGCTAGGGAGACCCATGAATTCCATCAAACAATGTAGACCATTGTCAAAGCACTTGATTACCTGCCAGAGCTAAAAAGTAAGACCCATCTGCTGAAGATACTACAGGTGGTGGTTGCAGATGTATACACTTGTGCAATAGTGGCATGCAGCCTCTGTGGGTAACCAACAGTTCTTTGACTGGACATGTGCCCTGCTAAGTGGGACAAAACTCATATATGGCACTGGAAACCAAGTCAGAATCCCATGGTCAGAAAACTCAAATCTCACAAAGAAGCTACCAGTGCTCTCTGGAGAAGAAGGGTGAGCTGGAATAAAAAAAAAAAAAAAAGACCCTCAAATAACTGCAAACTCCCTTTATCCCAAGCTGTTCTCACTCATGGGTGGAGAAGATGCTTAATTTTACAGATGACAGAGAAAAGAGGGGAGAAACAAGATATACTGATGAAACAAACTACAGCTGACTGCCCCATGAGGCATTACATCTATACCACATCTTCTGGGTCCCAGGAGAAATTGTGGAGGAAGCGACAAGAATACTGCTCTTACTGCTAGCCTGACAACTAGCTCCAGGGTGATGGTGACAGGCAAGGTGATCATATCAAAGCATAAATCCAGAGGCTACAGAAAAGTCAATCCTAAATTGGGCTACCAACAGGACTGCAATACTTCAAGAAAAATTGCAGACGCGGGGGAGGAAAGATTATAAAATACACAGAGTGGGTAGAAATATCTTGATGCATGGCCCGTCCCATCTCACCCTACAGGGACTGACTGATGCCTTCACGATTCACAGTGAATACCATAATCCCACTGAGGAGTGTCCCCAGGATAATCAGAGCAGTGGAAAGAGGATAAAACAGCTATTTCATTTAAAAGCTGCTATATTATATATTAAATTTTAAAAGTGAAAATATCTTAGGCATCAAATTTGACATGATCATAAATGCACTTCACAAGTCAACAGAATGGTGGCACATGCCTTTAATGTCAGCACTTGGGAGGCAGATGTAGGAGGACTGATATGAGTTTGAGGCCATCCTGAGACTACATTGTGAATTCCTGGTAAGTCTGAGCTACAGTGAAACCCTACCTCGAAAAAACAAACAAACAAAAAATAGAAATGGAAAGTAGAACAGTGGTTGGTAAGATAGGAAGGGAGGGTGCACACAAGGCACTATTTATTAAGCACAGATACTCAGTTCAGAATGAGAAAATGTTCTGGAGATGTATAGTAGCAATGGTTTCACACAATGTTAATACAGTTAATGTCAGTGAATGATATACTTGAAATTTTTAAATGAGAAATTTTATGTTATGTATATTTTATCTAATTGTTACATGACCTTTAATGCTGCATATTTAACTTGTTTCTTACAAAGTCTATAATTTTAAGTTTTAAATCACAGTAGTCATTTCAGTTATATGACTGTCATAATGGGAAATCTCAATTAAACAAAGTTACAGACTAAAATGATAATTAAAATGTTTTAAAAATGTACCATTCTAAAAAATAGAATAAAATTAATTATCATTATAAGGATAATTTTTATGCCACTCATTAAGAATTTAAGGCTGGAACCAGGAAGATGGCTCATCAGTTAAATATGTTTATTTATACAGCATGGTGGCTTAGGTTTGATTCCCCAGTACTCACATAAAGGCAGATGTACAAAGTGGTGCATACATTTGGAATTCATTTCTCTCTCCCTTACCCCCCCCCCCAGTTCAATATTTAAAATATATATTTTAAAAGGATTTCATGGCTGAGGACCTGGCTGAGTAACCGAGAGCATTTGCTACATAAACATAAGGACCTAGGTTTGATCCCAAGTGCCCACAAAAGTCAGATGTGGACACAAATGTCTGTAACTTGAGAGGGGCAGAGAGAGGAGAATTTCTAGGACTTTCTGGTCAGCCAGACTCACCTACAAAGGGAAGCTCTAAGCTCAGTGAAACACTCCATTTCATTGAAATAAACTGGAAGTGTGATAGAGGAGGATACCAGCTGTTCTCCTCTGGCCTCTGCACACATGCACACTATGCAAGCAACACACACACACACACACCACACACAATTCATTAGACTCTTACAGTGTTTTGTCTTACATAAAAACATAAAATAAAGAAAACCCTCCACAGGAAATGGTGACACACAACTGTAAACTCAGCACCTAAGGATACAAAATTTAAGATCATCTTCAGCTACATAATTGAAGGCCAGCCTGGGATGCATGAGACCTTTTCTCAAAACAAACAATAACAATCAAATACAACAATAAAAACGACTACCAGGTATAGTGGCACCCATCCTTAATCACAACATTCAACACTTGGGAGGTTGAGTTAGAAATATCTGAGTTCAAAGTTAGCCTAAGCTACACAACAAAACTCTGTGTTGGGAGGGGGAAAAACACTTAAAAGTTATTAATACATTTATTCTTAGTCCAACATTGTGTTTAGTTAAATTAATTCATTAGTCAATAAGCTCTTATCATATTTATAAATAGTTCCTTTAATCTGTTTTTCTAAAATTTAACCAAAGCCTTCTGTACTCGTGAATGTTCTAAATATGTACTGGTATTGGTTGCCCCTGTGAAGAATAGTGCTACTAGAGCAGAGTAGACTGAAATATGTTTTAAAAATTCTAAGTCATTTCACCATTCTCAAGATAATTTTTCTTTCTTTTTTGATTTTTTTGAGGTAGGTTTTGCATTAGTGTAGGCACCTGGGATTCACTATGAGGCCCAGGGAGGCCTCGAACTCACAGTGATCCCCCTATGTCTGTCCCTCCAGTGCTGGGATTAAAGGCAAATGCCACCATACCAGGCTTGAGATCATTTTTTTAGCAGCTTAATTTATTATTTATTTATTCATTTGAGAGAGAGAGACAGACAGACAGATAGACATTGGGAATACCATAGCATTCAGCCACTGAAAACATACTCCAGGGGCATGTGCCACCTTCTGCATCTTGCTTATGTAGGTCCCGGAGAATCAAACCTGGGCTCCTTGGCTTTGCAGACAAGTACCATTAACTGCTAATCCATCTCTCCAGTGCCAAATCAGTTTTTAACCAATGAAGTGTGAGATGTTTTCCTGCCTATAATGAAATTTGTTGTAACTGTTAGAATTTTATGCATTTATATTTAGTAATGAAGGAATATTGGCATGCCCCACCACAGCCAGCTCATAGGAATACACACACACACACACACACACACACACACGTGTGTGTGTGTTTGTGTGTATGTGTTTTTGTGTGTTTAGGCTAGATGACAACCTCAGGTGTCATGCCCCAGATTCCATCCACCTTTCCCTTTTTTTTTTGTTTTTGTTTTTTGTTTTTTGTTTTTCAAGGTAGGGTCTCACTCTAGCTCAGGCTGACCTGGAATTAACTCTGTATTCTCAGGGTGCCCTCAAACTCACGGCAATCCTCCTACCTCTGTCTCCCAAGTGCTGGGATTAAGGGCATGTGCCACCACACTGGGCTCACCTTTCCCAATTTTCATTGTTTTCTCTTCTCTTCCTTTTCTTTTGAGGTTGAACCTGTCATTGGCCAGGAAATCAACAAGTAGGCTCGACTGGCTAGCCAGGGACCCCCAGAGATCTGACTGTCTCCACCTCTCCAGTGCTGTAAATCACAAAGCTGCATCACCATATTTGGCTTTTATAGAAGTGTGGGTTCTAGGTACTGAATTCAGGTCTTCATATCTATAAGACAAGTACTTTACCAACTGAGTAATTTTCCTAGCCCACAGGAATATTTTCAACTTATAAATTGGATAGGTTAAGTCTAATTATGCTTATTAAATCATTATTTTTTTTTTACTTAAACATTGTAACAATAGAATTGTGTATTTTCATCCTAGGTTCTCTTGTTACTATAAAAGAAGGTATATATTCCAACTTTATATAATATATAATGTATGCTGGGCATGGTTGAACACTTCTTTAATTTCTGCACTCAAGAGGCTGAGATAGGAAAATTATTGTGAGTTTATGGTCTGCCTGGGGCTATAGAGTAAGTTTAAAGTCACTTAAGCTAGACTGAGATACTTCCCCAACCCCCACTCAAATTTATACATGCTTATAATGGCTAATGTTTTCCCATTACCCTCTTATACATCAAATGAATTCACTATTAAATAGGAGTGTTAAAAGGATTAATGGAAGTACCAATAAAGTGACTTGAACTGTTTGGAAGAAAAAGTATAGTCATAAGCTTAATTGTGTACACACAATTGTGTGTGTGTTAAAGACAGAGAGAGAGAGAGAGAGAGAGAGAGAGAGAAATGTGTGATCATGTGTAACGTAAACATGTGTGTGGATGTGCAATCCACAAATAGCCATTAGTGATTGATGGCAAGTGTCCCCATTCACCTTTCACCTTTACTTCATAACAGCAGAATCTCTCAGTGTACCTGGAGCTGCCATTTTTCAGTTAGACTTCTGACTAGGGAGCCCCAACAATCCTGTCTCCATCTCCCTCAGTACTGGGTTAAAGGCATCTGTGGCCAACCTGGCTTTTCATATGGATGCTGAGGATGGAATCAGGTCCTTATTCTTTTGTAGCAAGCACTCTTACCTGCTGAGTCATCTTCCTAGACAGTTGTATGTTAAATTTTGCTTCAACTTTTTTCTTTTGTAAAAGTGACTTCATGTCCACTAGGGTACATAAATTCTATTAATTCTCTTGTGGAGAAATCACTGTATATTTTCACTTAAAATGGTATAATTGATTCAATTAAGAAGGGTAAAATGTTTTGGAAAATGTATTAAATGCTTTAAGTGTATTAAAAAGCGGTGAGGTAAAAAAAGAGAGAGAGAGAGAGAGAGCTTGGGTAAACACTTTATGACACTTAACAATTGTAGTTTTTAAAATATTTCATTTACTTACTAATGAGAGAGAGAGAGCAGAGTGAGAAAGAGAGAAAATTGCAATAGACTTTAACCATTGGATATAAACTCCAGATGCATGCACCAGTTTTTGCATCTGGCTCTATGTGGATACTGGGGAATCAAACTGGGGTCCTTAGGCATTGTAAGCAAGTGCCTTAATTTCTGAGTCATCCAGCCCAGCAAGTGGAGCTTTTACAGAGGCTTCTGAGGACTTCCCAGCAGTATATGGCCCTATGGTGTACTTGGAATCCATATAGATAATAGTTCAAGAGAGATATCTTGTTTATTTTAAATACACACTCATATAAATGTTTTAAAGAGATGAGTGATAGAGCTAACTCCTACCTGTAAGTTTTGGATTTATACTATTTCATCACATGTACAAAACCATTGTTTTTCTACAAGTAGTTTTTTTTTCTTTAATAGTTCTTTTTATCTTTTTGCATTGGGTATTATAAAAGAACATTTTATCCTGATTTTTTTGAAGTAGGATCTCACTCTACCCCAGGGTGATTTGGAAGTCACTCTGTACTCCCAAACTAGCATCACAACCACAGATATCCTCCTACATCTTGCTTTTGTGCACTGAGATTAAAGGTGTGTACCATCAAGCCTATCTATCATGATTTTTATATCAGTGATTATAAGACAAATTAGAGGTATTAAACTGAACACAATTGTATTTTTAAAAGATTATGAATTGTTAATATAAAAACATTTCAAATACGAATATTGAGTCAGGTGTGATGATACACGCCTTTAATCCTGCACTCAGGAGACAGAAGTGGGCAGATCGCCTTGAGTTTGAGGCCACTCTGAGACTACATAGTGTATTCCAGGTCAGTCTGGGCTAGAGTGAGACACTACCTAAAATATATATCTATATATCTATATATCTATATATCTATATATCTATATATCTATATATATCTATATATATCTATATATATTGAAAAACTTAACTTCATATTCACTTATGCATATTCATTTATTCATATCTTAATGAATTGAAAAATGTTTATGTTCCACCTGTATTGAATGAGTTTGCTTGTATAAAAATTTGTGTGTGTAGGCATCATAGAAAAATGAGAAGGCTCCAAGAGACAGTAACAAATAATTATACTGCCCCTCCTCTTTATCAGATATTGGATATGTGTTTGTGTGTTTAACTATGAACAGAGTAAGTTGAACAAAGTTGACATAGTTTTCCTGTAACTATTTGTAATTATTAGTCTCTGATTTGTAAATGAGAGTCCTAGAGAATCAGTGTCTTTAAAATTTTCTAAAATTCACCTGGTTGTGCATTGAGAAAAGTACTTAACGTTTTGGGAGATGGTGACAAGTTTCAGTGGTACCCACAGAAGATACTAAAGTATGGTCTCCTCAAGGCCACTGTTACTTTAAAAGTATTTATTTATTTCTTTGAGAGAGACAGAGAGAGAGGGTGACAGAGAGAAATAGGCAGATAGAAAGAAATAAGGAAAGAAAGAAAGGATAAAAAAGAAGGAAAGAAAGAAAAGAAGAGAATGGGCATTCCAGGTCCTCTAACCCCTGCAAACAAACTCCAGAAACATGCCCCCGTGGCTTAGGTCAGTACAGGGGAGTAGACCTGGATCTTAGGCTTCACAGGCAAGCTCTGTAACTACTAAGCCACCTCTCCACCCACCTTGTTACTTTCAACCTCAGTGTAATGACATAGAAAGAATTTTGTCATATTGCTTGAGGTGGGAGTCTCTTTTATATGGCTTTGTTAATACACGCAGGGAGAGAGAAGGTGAGGAGACATCAAAGCTAAACAGAAAAGACCCCTGGCCATAATTTTCAACACAATATTCCTCTCAGTTCTATAAATGCAAAATTCAAGGTTTTCGAGTAATAACTAAATTTAGTATAGATTATCTAAAATTATATAACATGTATTTTTTAGTTTACAAGCAACATGTCTGAAACAGCTCCACAAGTACAGAACTGACAGAAGATATATGTATACTTACAGAATTTAAAACAAGCATTAACTAAGTTACTTTATAAAATAACTTAATTTTTTGGCTGAGGGATAGTTTTGTGACTAAAGTGTATGAGGTTCTGAGTTCATATTTCCAGCACCTATGAAATAATGCCAAGCATAGTGCCTGGGGAGGAGACAGGTGATCCCTGGGGCTTACTGGTTACTAGTGTAGCCAGGTCAGTGAGCTCCAGGTTCAGTGAGAGAGATCAAGTCTCAAAGAAAAAAGATGGAGAAACAATTGAAGATACACATCAACCACACACATGCATATGCTCACACACACACACACACGATTGTACATACACACATGCATATAAAATATATACATACAAGAAATTACATATGTAATATTCCAAAATACTTTATTTGTACTTTAAGCTCTGGCTGAAAAGATTGCAAAATGAGAAAACCATAGTGATTTTGAACATATTTGAGAAATCTCTTAGGTGTTTTTTTATTTTGGTTTGTTTGTTTGGCTGACTGACTGAATGTTTTGAGCCAGGCCCTCATATACCCAAGCTGGCCTTGAACTCACTATGTTGCTGAGGCTGGTCTTGTGAATGCCTGATCACCTTACATCTGAGTGCTAGAATGTACAACACCACAGCTGGCTTTAAGTGGATATTCCTTGATCACAAAATGATAGTATATGCTGTATTATCATCATTACCCTTCAATTCAAATTGATTTCTAGCTGTTCAGAAATTTATAGAGCTTTAGGTCTTGGAAAGAGCCAAATGAGAACTAACTGTGGCTCTGGTATTCTTTCAGCTTCTGTGAGCAGTAAGGGGTATATTCCTAAGCACTCAGAAAGTTATTGGTAAGATACATCCATAACTCTGGAACATGCAGGCCTTCCTACGTGCTTGAGCTATTGTCCTTCTAGTAGAAACTGCTCTCAACTCCCGCTTTAGGTTGTACAGGAAATAGATTACAGAGCTGGATTTATGCATACATGTGTGAGCATACACACACAGTCAGAGGCATAAATAACTGATGTATATTTAGGAGCTTCTATATTAAGCTTCTTAACTACTTAGTTTTCACATGTTCTGTCATTGATCATTGACATGTAGAAATGGCAGATCTTAATTATCACAATTTTTTTTTATATTCTAAACATGAACAGTTTGATAATAATTTTCCTAGTTTCTTTTGAGGCAAGTTCTTACTCTAGTTCAGGCTGACTTGGAACTCACTGCATAGCTTAGACTACCCTTGAACTTGGTAATTGCACTGCACCCAGCCTCATAAGTTCAGGAACTAAAGGTGTATGTCACCCAACCAAACTAATTTTTCTTTTTAAAAATCTTTTTTTATAAGTTTTGGGTTTTTTTGAGATAGGGTCTCACTCTAGCCCAGGCTGACCTGGAATTCATAGTGTAGTCTCTGGGTGGCCTCGAACTCATGGCGATGCTCCTACCTCTGCCTCCTGAGTGCTGGGATTAAAGGCATGGGCCACCACACGTGGCCTTAAAATCTATTTTTAGGGTCTGGAAAATGAACCAGATACCAGCACAAGGGGGAAGGAGATCAGCACAGAGAAAAATCAACTCCTACCAAATCAGAGAGCCAGAGCCTCAGAGGCCCCCAACACCTCATCACTGAAGCAGACTAAAAATGAACCCAACATGGGTCAGGGAAATTTTGCGGAAGAGGGGGCGGAAAGAATGTCAGAGCCACATGTTGGGTCATGAGATGCAGAGACATTGAGCTTACCCATAACTGTGGGCTAACTCCACAATGCATGACCCGTATACCTCAACAAGGAGGGGCCAAGGGGAGGGTGTAGGTCACAGATGAGCCTAATAATCGTACCAAACTGACTGTAAAATAATAATAATAATAATAATAATAATAATGAAAAAATAAACTTTCTTGCAAAGCCCAGGTTCAATTCCAAAGCACCGACTTAAGCCAGATGCAAAAAGTGGAATACATATCTGATATTAGTGGTAAGATACCCAGTAATGCCCAGAAGTGTACGTATGTTCAAACACTCACACGCATACCCCAATAAATAAATTAAAAACATGAAGAACAAAATAAACTATTTTTGAAGTGGTGTGTTTGTGTGTGTGTGGTGTATTATGTATGAATCCCACAGATGTTAAGCAAAGTTTCTACCACTGAACTACATCTCCAGCAATATTGCATTTTTTGGTCACTTTTACAAGATCTGGATTAGATTACGTGAGAAGATCTACATAAAAGTAGTATGAAGGCATAATAAAGAAATTCATTGTGTCCTGCATAGTTTTATCATACTGTTTTTATTTCTCGGTATTAAGTAGACTCCAGAATTTCTTCACAAATGCACAGAACATAACAGTTATTGTCTAAAAAATGCTTGAATATTTACAACACAGCAAAGAAGAGTTCATGACTGTCAATCTGGTTGGCAAAATAGCAGAGTTGCAGAGAGATATCCTCTGCTTCAACTTGAGTCACAAAATATCTTTCTGTACTGACTTTAGAATATTTGGTACAGACATGGTTACTTGTGAATTAAGTTGAGGGACACAGAAATAACATGAATTCTTGACATTAAGCCTTTGAAAAAATAGGAGGTTTTTGTTGATTTCTTCAGAGAGAGCTAGTTTTTCCTCATTTATTTTATTCATTTGCTATTTTTGCACAGTACATACAAGAACATCTATTGGATTGCTTTTCTCTTTTCTTTTTTTTCTTTTTGTTTTTGGTGCTGCATATTAAACCTAGGAACTTATGGAAGCTAAACACAGCTCTACTACTCAGTGCCTGGATCATTTTTTCAATCTCCACATTCCTGTTTTAAAGCTCATAATACTATATATATATATATATATATATATATATATATATATATATATATATATACATATACATATATCTGAGTAAAAGATTGTGCTTTGTATAAGAAAGGATGGATACAACAGAATGTCAGGATCCTAAAGTGCATCTTTTATGATATTGTTTTTATTGGAAATTTTCACAATTAAATCACTGAGAATTCCAGTTAGAGTTTAATTTCCTTCACATTTCTTATTTTAAAATTTAAAAAGATGTGTTTCCTTGTAATAAAGAAAGAAAGATTGTTTATTTCACTTTGTCCTAGACAGGGCAATAGCCTAATAGCACTTAAACTGTAGTTTAAAATTTGCCTAGGCAGCCAGGTGTGGTTGTGCACATGTTTAATCCCAACACTCAGGAAGCAGAAGTAGGAGGATTACCTTGAGTGTGAAGACACTCTGAGAATACATAGTAAATTCCACATCACCCTGGGCAAGAGTGAGACCCTACCTCAAAAACAATTGCCTAAATAAATACACCACAATTGTGGTGGTTTGATTCAGGTGTCCCCCATAAACTTAGGTGTTCTGAATGCTAGGTTCCCAGCTGATGGATATTTGGGAATTAATGCTTCCTGGAGGGAGTGTATTGTTGGGGGCGGGCTTATGGGTGTTATAGCCAGTTTCCCCATGCCAGTGTTTGGCACACTCTCCTGTTGCTATTGTCCACCTTATGTTGGCCAGGGGATGATGTCCACCCTCTGCTCATGTCATCATTTTCCCCTGCCATCGTGGAGCTTCCCCTCGAGCCTGTAAGCCAAAATAAATCTCTTTTTCCCAGAAGCTGCTCTTGGTTGGGTGATTTCTACCAGCAATGTGAACCGGACTGCAACAGTAAAGTGGTACCGAGGAGTGGGATTGCTGATAGACACCTGACCATGTGGCTTTGGCCTTTTTGGAGCTGATTTTGAAGAGGAATGTGGGAGGATTTGAAACCTTGGCCTAAGAGATGCCTTGCAGTGCTGTAAGTACAGCTTGATGGACTATTCTGGTCTGAGCTCCAAGACCTGAATGCAGTAAGAACTATGGACTGTGAGGTTTGGTTTATGAGGGTGAGAAAGAGTTGTGCCTGGACTGGGCTATCAGTTTGTGTGAAAAGCTTGCTCTTATGCCCATGTCCTGAGAAGTTGTTCAGGGTTGCTTTGCGTAGAAATGAACTGGTGTGAGCAGAGGGATATGGCACAGAAAGAAAAACCTTTGGGTGAACTGTTGCCCATTCAGCTGCAACTGAGAGATTACAACCTTTGAGACTGGGCTAGCTGACCTGCGCTGGGGCAACAGGAAGACTGTTGATTCTTTTGAAGGGGCCTGAGTGCTCAAGGAGTGTCCTGTTCTTCAAAATCTGCTTTATTCCCCCCTGGATTAACAAATGGAACCCTGCCTGGTATCGTGGAGTATAAGAAATGCAGGAAAGAGGGTCATTGAGTTTGCAACATGGTCTTGTGTTTTGGAAATGGCCATGGGCAGTGTGAAGCAGGTTTGCTGGATGCCTGCATAGAGACCCCATGGGGCCATGAGGATGAACCGTGGATTGCAGTGGAGACCCAGTGGAGATGACGGGACCATGAGATGGCTGCCAAGGAGAGCTGCCGGCCCTGATGAAGTTTTCCAGGACTGTGAGTAGCCTAGCTGGAGGGGCGGAATTGGAA
>CM070791.1:7787804-7845713 GCA_036346955.1 Dipus sagitta | reverse complement strand
TAGAATGATATTTGAGAAAACTTGAGTCCTGACCCTAGGACTTTAACTGTATTTAATAATATACTCATATTATCTTTTGTTTAAGACACAGTATATGTTTTAGAGAAGGTTCCATGGGTTGCTGAGAAGAATGTGTATTCTGTGGATTTGAGGTAGAATGTTCTGTAGATGTCCTCTAGGTCTAATTGATCTATGGTTTTGTTGAGCTCTCTTACTTCCCTGATAATTTTCTCTTTGGATGGTCTATCTATTGCTGATAGTGGAAGTATATCCCAATTCGAAATTAAACAACTTCTTTGCAACCATTTTAATATAACAGCACATATTATATATTTTATGTTCTTATTGAGGACCAGACATCTGGTCAGGAGACAATGTGGGGTTTTTTGTTTGTTTATTTTTCCTTTAAATGTTATCAGGGGCAAAAGAAATTGGTCTTTATTACAATTACTTCCAAGCTTAACACATCTGTGTTTCGAAAGTGGAGAGAGGGAGGGAGGGAGAGAGAGAGAGACCCCAAGTATTTTGGTAGATGGCCAGCAAGTTTGGGTTTGACTTCTTCAAGCTGAACTGGGTCAGAGAAAAAATTGGAGAGGTGTCTCCTCTCCTGTTGACTTTGAGGCCTTGGAGAACAATCAAAAGGGGCCTAGGAAGATGGAGTTATTCTGTTATAGGACCATATGAGGTGAACTGGTGACACTGAAGAGGTCAAGAAGTTTGTTTATATCCACTTTATAGTTTTGAGTTTTATATTACAATTAGAGTTTAACTAAATATATAAAACTAATGAAAATATATCTTTGTATACTTTGTTAGTGGTTCATTTTTTTCAGTAGTCAAAGCTTAACACTATGTAAACCTGAATTTTAACCTTGATATTCATATGGGAAAGCAAGGCTCACAGAACCGGCACCACAGATGAAATGGAGAATCAGTTTATTTTCACACCAGTGTGGGCCCAGGGGAGTCTGTATAAAGTATAAAAGCTTATACTTTGATTCCTGGTGGTTCAGAGCTTATATACTTTATCTTGGATTAGTTTTATTATTTTTTTTTTCTTTTTTTTTTTATTTTTTTATTTTTTTATTTTTTATTTTTTTATTTTTTTTCTCCATTTTTATTAATATTTTCCATGATAACAAAAAAAATCCCATGGTATTACCCTCCCCCCTTTCCCCTTTGAAATTCCATTCTCCATCATATCCCCTCCCCATCTCAATCTTTCTACTTACATATATACAATACCAACCTAATAAAAGCCCTCCTCCCTTTCTTTCTCTTCCCTTTCTATCTCCTTTTTTAACTTACTGGCCTCTGCTACTGAGTTTTTTCCTTCTCACACAGAAGCCCAATCATCTCTAGCTAAGATCCACATATGAGGGAGAACATGTGGCGCTTGGCTTTCTGGGCCTGGGTTACCTCACTTAGTATAATTCTTTCCAGATCCATCCACTTTTCTGCAAATTTCATAACTTCATTTCTCTTTACTGCTGAGTAAAACTCCATTGTATAAATGTGCCATATCTTCATTATCCACTCATCAGTTGAGGGACATCTAGGCTGGTTCCATTTCCCAGCTATTATAAATTGAGCAGCAATAAACATGGTTGAGCAAGTATCTCTAAGGTAATGAGATGAGTCCTTAGGATATATGCCTAGGAGAGCTATAGCTGGGTCATATGGTAGATCAATCTTTAGCTGTTTTAGGAACCTCCACACTGATTTCCACAATGGCTGGACCAGATTGCATTCCCACCAACAATGTAGAAGGGTTCCTCTTTTTCCACATCCCCGCCAACATTTATGATCATTTGTTTTCATGATGGTAGCCAATCTGACAGGAGTGAGATGGAATCTCAATGTAGTCTTAATCTGCATTTCCCTGATGACTAGGGATGTAGAACATTTTTTTAGATGCGTATATGCCATTCGTATTTCTTCCTTTGAGAATTCTCTATTTAGCTCCATTTCCCATTTTTTGATTGGTTTGTTTGATTCCTTATTATTTAACTTCTTGAGTTCTTTGTATATCTTAGATATTAATCCTTTATCAGATATATAGCTGGTGAAGATTTTTTCCCATTCTGTAGGTTGCCTCTTTGCTTTCTTCACCGTGTCCTTTGCAGTGCAAAATCTTTGTATTTTCATGAGGTCCCAGTGGTTAATCTGTGGTTTTATTGCCTGAGCAATTGGGGTTGTATTCAGAAAGTCTTTGCCAAGACCAATATGTTGAAGGGTTTCCCCTACTTTTTCCTCTAGCAGTTTCAGAGTTTCAGGTCTGATGTTAAGGTCCTTGATCCATTTGGACTTAATTCTTGTGCACGGAGAAAGAGAAGAATCTATTTTCATCCTTCTACAGATATATATCCAGTTTTCCCAACACCATTTGCTGAAGAGGCTGTCTTTTCTCCAATGAATATTTTTGGCATTTTTATCAAATATCAGGTGGCTATAACTACATGGGGTTACATTTGGGTCCTCTATTCTGTTCCATTGATCTACGAGTCTGCTTTTGTGCCAGTACCATGCTGTTTTTGTTACTATGGCTCTGTAGTATAGGTTAAAATCAGGTATGGTGATACCACCAGCCTTATTTTTGTTGCTCAGGATTATTTTAGATATTCGAGGTTTTTTGTGATTCCAAATGAATTTTTGGATTGTTTTTTCTATTTCCGTGAAGAATGCCTTTGGAATTTTGATGGGGATTGCGTTAAATGTGTAGATTGCTTTTGGTAAGATTGCCATTTTCACAATATTGATTCTTCCAATCCAGGAACAAGGGATGTTTTTCCACTTCCTAGTGTCTTCTGCAATTTCTCGCTTGAGTGTTTTAAAGTTCTCATTGTATAGATTCTTTACTTCCTTAGTAAGGTTTATTCCAAGGTACTTTATTTTTTTTGATGCAATTGTGAATGGGAGTGATTCTCTGATCTCATCCTCTGTGTGTTTGTTGTTAGCATATATGAAGGCTACTGATTTCTGTGTATTTATTTTGTATCCTGCTACATGACTGTAGGTTTTTATCAGCTCTAACAGTTTGCTAGTAGAGTCTTTAGGGTCCTTTATATATAGAATCATGTCATCTGCAAATAATGATAACTTGACCTCTTCCTTTCCGATTTGTATCCCTTTTATGCATGTCTCTTGCCTTATTGCTATGGCTAAGACTTCCAGAACTATATTAAATAAAAGTGGGGACAGTGGACACCCTTGTCTTGTTCCTGATTTTAGTGGAAAAGCATCCAGTTTTTCCCCATTTAGTAATATGTTGGCTGTAGGCTTATCATAAATAGCCTTTATTATATTGAGATATGTTCCTTCTATTCCCAGTCTCTGTAGGACTTTTATCATGAAGGGATGTTGGATTTTGTCGAATGCTTTCTCTGCATCTAATGAGATGATCATGTGATTTTTGTCCTTCAACCCATTTATATAATGTATAACATTTATAGATTTGCGTATGTTGAACCATCCCTGCATCTCTGGGATAAAGCCTACTTGGTCAGGGTGAATGATCTTTCTAATGTATTCTTGTATTCTGTTTGCCAATATTTTGTTGAGAATTTTTGCATCTATGTTCATGAGGGAGATTGGTCTGTAATTTTCCTTTTTTGTTCTATCTTTGCCTGGTTTTGGTATCAGAGTGATGCTGGCTTCATAGAAGGAGTTTGGTAGAATTCCTTCTTTTTCTATTACATGGAAAAGCTTAAGAAGCAATGGTGTTAGCTCTTCCCTGAAGGTCTGGTAAAATTCAGCAGTGAATCCATCTGGGCCTGGGCTTTTTTTAGTTGGGAGATTTTTGATAACTGTTAGGATCTCCATGCTTGTTATAGGTCTATTTAAGTGATTAATCTCATCTTGATTTAATTTAGGTAGGTCATATAAATCAAGGAAATCATCCATTTCTTTCAGATTTTCATACTTTGTGGAGAATATGTTTTTATAGTATGTCCCTATGATTTTTTGAATTTCTCTGGCATCTGTCGTGATGTTACCTTTTTCATCTCTAATTTTATTAATTTGTGTCTCTTCTCTCTTTCTTTTGGTCAGATTTGCTAAGGGTTTATCAATCTTGTTTATCCTTTCAAAGAACCAGCTCTTTGTTTCATTAATTCTTTGTATTGTTTTTTTGGTTTCTATTTCATTAATTTCTGCCCTAATCTTTATTATTTCTTCCCGTCTACTGATTTTTGGTTTGCCTTGTTCTTCTTTTTCCAAGGCTTTAAGGTGAAGCATTAGGTCATTTATTTGCGACCTTTCTAATTTCTTAATATAGGCACTTAAAGCTATAAATTTACCTCTTAGAACTGCCTTCATTGTGTCCCAGAGATTTTGGTATGTTGTGTTCTCATTATTGTTTGACTCTATAAATTTTTTGATTTCCTTCTTGATTTCTTCATTGACCCATTCATCATTTAGTAATGTATTGTTTAGTTTCCATGATTTTGTGTATGCTCTATATCCTTTCTTGCTATTGATTTGTAGTTTGATTCCATTGTGGTCAGATAGAATGCAAGGAATTATTTCAATTTTCCTGAATTTGTTAAGATTTGCTTTGTGTCCTAATATATGGTCTATTTTAGAGAATGATCCATGTGCTGCTGAAAAGAATGTATATTCTGCAGCATTTGGATGAAATGTCCTGTATATGTCTGTTAGGTCCATTCCTTCTATGACCTCGTTTAGTCCAGATGTCTCTCTGTTTATTTTTTCCCGGGATGACCTGTCAATTGATGAGAGTGGGGTGTTAAAGTCACCAACTACCACTGTGTTTGGTGTTATCTGTGATCTTAGTTCTAACAGTGTTTGTTTGATGAATTTGGGAGCCCCCATGTTAGGTGCATATATGTTTAGGATTGTAATGTCCTCCTGTTGGAGTGTGCCCTTAATCAATATAAAGTGACCTTCCTTATCTTTCTTGACTAATGTTGGAGTGAAGTCTGCCTTGTCAGCTACTAGGATAGCAACCCCTGCTTGCTTTCTGGGTCCATTTGCTTGAAACACCGTTTTCCAACCTTTCACCCTAAGATAATGTCCATCCTTTGTAGAAAGGTGAGTTTCTTGGAGACAACAAATTGTAGGGTCCTGCTTTTTAACCCAGTCTGCAAATCTATGTCTTTTGGTTGGAGCATTGAGGCCATTGATATTAAGAGATATTATTGAAAGATGTGTATTTATGCTTGCCATTTTTTTTTTTTTTTTGTGGTTCTGGTTCTACCTTTGCTCTCTTATATTAACTAGTATTTGAGTGTTGTTTGTTGTTTTCCAGGTTCCTTATATGTGTGTTTTTCTTTCTCTTCGGCATGGAGGATTCTTTCAAGTATTTTGTGTAGAGCTGGTTTTGTCTTCAAATACTCCTTTAGCCTGCTTTTGTCATGGAATGTCCTTATTTCTCCATCTATTTGAATGGATAGTTTTGCAGGATAAAGTAGCCTTGGTTGACAGTTGTTATCTTTCAGAGTTGGGAATACATCACTCCAAGCCCTTCTGGCTTTGAAAGTTTGTGTTGAGTAATCTGCTGTGATCCTGATGGGCTTGCCTTTGTAGGTAACTTGATTTTTCTCTCTAACTGCTTTCAATATTTTTTCTTTGGATTGTGTGTTTGGTAGTTTGATTATAATATGGCGAGGAGAGGTTCTTTCCAGGTTTTGTCTGGCTGGTGTTCTAAATGCTTCCTGTATCTGCATTGGCACCTCTTTCCCAATTTGGGGGAAGTTTTCTTCTATGATTTTGTTGAAGATGCCTACTATACCTTTGGATTGAAATTCTTCTCCTTCTACTATACCCTGAATTCTTATATTTGATCTTTTCATAGTGTCCCGAATATCTTGAAATTCCCATTCATACTTTTCTATTAGTTTGTCTTTCTCTTTGTTGGATTGTATTAGATCTGCCACCTGGTCTTCTAGCTTAGATATTCTGTCCTCTCCTTCATCCATTCTACTGGTGAGATTTTCTACAGAGTTTTTTATTTCATTAACTGTGTTCTTCATTGCTAGTAATTCTGACTGGTTTTTCTTCATTATTTCTATTTCCTTATTTATGTCTTGTATTGATTTCTTTATTTCGTTAAATTGGTGTCCTGTATCTTCTCTGATTCCTTTGATTTCTTCTTTGAGTTCATTGAACATATTTACAATCATTCTTTTGAAATCTTTCTCAGGCATTTTCTCTAACTCGTTTTCACTAGAGGTCATTTCTGAAGCATTGATGCTTTTTGGTGGATTTATATTGCCTTGGTTTTTGGTGTTTCTTGTGTTATAATGTATATATTTTTGCATCTTGGATTAAGTTACTGCTTAGATTTTCCAGTTAGCTGGGTATCCTTTGCTGTATCTATTGATCTGATATTGTATATCTTCTATGTAGGAGATTAAGATGTTAGGTGTGGCTCTTACCACTCTCAGAGTATCTAGACACGTGGTCCTAGGGGTTAAGTTTGCCTGCTATGGGAGTTTTCAAATAGGTTGAGTGGAATAAAATACAGGTATATTCTAAAATTTAACTAAACCCTATACACATTCAGTCAAGAACAGCACCGAGCATTTATGCAAGATTAGGTATTATAAAAACCAGATCCTCTATCAACAAAGAAGTTAAGATTTCTGGTCTGTTGAGGGATCCAAGTCAGCTTGTGACCAGGTGAGACCCTTCCCTGGTTCAATCCCAGTTACCTCTTTGGATGCTTTTGGTCTCAGTCAAGTTGCTGGCTGGGATGTTGGGCCGCTGTTCTGCTTTCTGGAACTGGGTACTGGCTTTTCCTGTGGGGCAAACCAAGCCTGGCAACTGTGGCCCTGCCGATTGGCACCCCTGATGCTGGATCCCCGCTGCTGCCGCTGGAGCTGCTGCTGCTGGGACCACTGCTGCTGGATCTGCCACTGGAGATGCCGCTGCTGGGTCTGCCCCCGCTGATCCGCTGGAGCTGCTGCTGCTGGGACCACTGCTGCTGGATCCGCCACTGGAGATGCCGCTGCTGGGTCTGCCCCCGCTGATCCGCTGGAGCTGCCGCTGCTGGGTCCTCCGCCTCTGATCCGCTGGTGCTGCCGCTGCGGGATCCGCCTCTGCCGCTGAAGCCGCTGGAGCCTCCGCTGCTGGATTCACTGCCCTGAAGCCGCTGTGGCCGGTACCGGAGCAGCTGATGGTGTTTTTGGGGCTGGAGTCACGGCTTCCACCGCCGCTTCCGGCTTCCACCGCCGCTTCCAATGCCGGGGTCTGAGCCGCCGCTGTTGGATCCCGAGTCGCTACTGCCGGTGCCAGAGATGCAGCTGCCGGTGCCCGTGCTGCCGCTGCCGCTGCCGCTGCCGCTGCCAGAGTCCGAATCGCCGCTACCGGGTCCCGAGGTGCCGCTGCCGGATCCCAAGTCGCCGCTACCGGGACCCGAGCTGCCGCTGCCGGATCCCGAGCTGCCGCTACCGGGTCCCGAACTGCCGCTACCGGGTCCCGAGCTGCCGCTGCCGGAGCTGCTTCGGCCTGCCCGTGTGGGCTCTGGATATCTCCTACTTCTCCGCTGCTGTTTTAATCTCTTATACACCTCCCTTGTGTATTTTGCTGGGTTTTCTTTGGCTTTTTCTCCCCTAGGCTGCTTAGGCGTGGTTCCTATGCCGCCATCTTGACCGGAAGTCGTAGTTTTATTATTGGTAAGTGTCTGTGCTCAAAGCTCTGGATATCTCTCTGTGTCTCTCTCTCTGTCTCTCTCATATATATATCAGAAAGGCTGGAGAGATGGAGTAGAAGTTAAGGTGTTTGCTTGTGAAGCCAAAGGAGCCAGGCATGATTCCCCAGGACTCATGTAATCCAGATGCACAAGGTGGCACATGTATCTGGAGTTTGTTTGCTGTGCCCAGAGGCCCAGCCATGACAGTTCTATCTCTCTCTCTGAAATACATAAATAAATAAAAGAAGAAACAAAGCCCTTGACAAGTATCACAGAGCTTGAGTATGATATAGGCAATTTTTACAGAAAAACATTTAAAAAAATAATTAGCAGGGAGATTCTTGCAGCTGCATAATTAGCTGAGGACTTGGTATTTTTAACTCTCTCTGATTAATTATATTATACTTGGTATTTTTAACTCTCTCTGATTAATTTATATCTGTTGGCTGAAGAGAATGGGCCCAATTCCCTAAGGGTATGTGGGTTCCCTTGTGTTACAAAATTTAAGAGAAGATTATCGTTGGCAGGAGGATCTGAATTTCCTCTATAAATCTAAGCAAAGAGACACCATCCAACAACCAGTATCACTAATATCAGCAAGCACAAATAGCCAGAGCTTTAAATTGTTTCTATATCTTAGGGCTGGGCTCCAGATTTCCCCTAAGTGCACTTTAGGGCTAGGCTCTGAGATCTGTCCCTGGAGATATACCTCTTTTGTAGGGATTTATCCATTGTATATTTAAGATTGATACCTGCTTGTACAGTGTCACATATTTAAATTACATTAACTTTAAAATATTTACTTATTTCAGAGAGAAAGAAAGAGAGATAATGGTCATTCTAGGGCCTCCAGCTACTGCAAACAAAGTCCAGGTGCATGTACCATCTTGTACATCTGGCATTATGTGGGTACTAGGAAATCAAACATAGGTCTTTAGTCTTTGCAATCGAGGCCTTAACCACTATGTCATCTCTCCATCCTTTACATTAACTTTCAAGGTCTCTATAATCTTTATTAACTTGGAAAGGCACAGAGTAAATAATCTATTGTAATAAGTCATATCAAGGAGAGATTGGGCTAATACAAACATATAACTATTTGGTAACAATAACCAGTGAGGACAAATTTTGAATTTTTTTAAAGGCAAATAGGGCCAACTAATCAGGTTGTGGAAGAGTTAGAAGAAGTCATGAGTTAATGCAAGAGCTTAGTACTGTATTTCACCACCAGACAGAAGAGCCTATTAGTCCAAATATTTATGCATATTGTAATATTTTGTGGTTACATTCCCTTAATAGGTGTTTAAGACCATGTAGTCAGCCAAAATGAACTATCACCTGTTGGTAAGACATGGAGCTAGATTCTGGTATTGTCACTTGATACCAAAATGAAGCAGGAGGAGGCTTCAGAGCCAGATGGAGTTCCCAGGAGTGAAAAAGGGCATCCCCCAAATTCACCCTCTGGGATTGTGTGTCCCTTTTTGAGACTAACCACAGCTGATTTAAAGCCCCTGTTTGATATTTTGAAGGGAGACAGTAACCACAGATCTCCTAGGGAATTAACTCCTGAAGTTAATGAAGCTTTGAATTTGGTTCAGAATGCTCTACATCAGCAATAGTTAAAATGATATATTAGAAATTCTAAATGTCAGTTGATCATTCTAGCCACTAAACATATGCCTACTGGAGCGATTTGGCAGGATGGGCCTCTAGAATGGGTGCATTTACCCTCAAGCCCCAAAAAGATCCTATCTCATTACTCCTTGTTAATTACTCAGATTATAATAAAGGCAAGAAAAAGGTTAAGAGAAATATTGGGTAAAGATTTTGAGGAAATTATTATACCTTATAATAATGAACAATTTAATTGGCTACTTAACTCTTCTGAAGAATGACAGACTGCATTAATTGCTTACACAAGCCAAATCCTTTTCCATTTATCCTAGCACCCACTTTTGCAGTTCCTGACATGCTAAAAATTATTTTTCCCTCAAATTATTCTCCAGACTCTATAGAAGGGGCTATTGTAATTTTTACTGATGGTTCCTCTAATGGAAAGGCTGCACTCATGACTCCCACAGAAACGAAAGTGGAACAGACTTCCTTTGCTTCCACACAAGAAACTGAAATTTATACAGTTATTATGGCCTTTAAAGTTCTTATGAATGTTTCTTTTAACCTTTACACTGATTCTCACTTTGTGTCAAGACTATTCCCTATTATTGAAACTGCAGAGATAAATGATGATCATACTCAAATTAATAATTTGCTCACCCAGCTACAGAATTTAGTACAAATCAGGACTCAACCTTACTGTGTGCCATATTAGAGCCCATACTGTCCTTCCGGGTCCTCTCAGTGAGGGAAATGCATATGCTGACTCTCTGACGAGAGTTATGGCATTATTAGATCCTGTTGCTGAGGCTACTCAATCCCATGCTCTCCACCATCAAAACTCGCAAGCACTATGCCTGCAATTTGGAATTTCTAGAGAAACTGCCTGGCAGATAATTAAAAATTGCAAAATCTGTCCTCAGTTGTTTCCCTCCCTTCCAATGGGAATTAATCCCAGAGGGCTCAAAGCTGGAAACTTATGGCAGATGGATGTTACTCACTATGCTCCTTTTGGAAAATTAGCTTTTGTACATGTTACTGTAGATACCTTTTCCCATCTTCTAATGGCAACAGCTCGGACTGGTGAAGGATATACAGATGTAGACCTGCACATTTTCCACTGTTTTTCTCTCGCTGGGATGCCTCAACACTTAAAAACAGATAATGCTCCTGCTTATACTAGTAGAGCATTGAAAATTTTTTGCCTGCGGTTTTCCATTAAAAATACTACAGGAATCCCTTACAATCCACAAGTGCAAGCTATTATAGAGAGAACTCATCAGCAGTTTGGGGATCAGATTGAAAAACTCCGCGCTGGGGATTTCCCCTATTCCTCCTCTCATCACTTATTAAATCATGCTTTATTTACACTTAATTTTCTTAATAAAGATAGTAAAGGTCATTCTGCTATTGAAAGGCACTGGGAAGATTCTGATTGTAATATTAAACCATTAGTCATGTGGAAGGATCTTTTAACCTCTACATGGAAGAGGCCAGACCCCCTTTTAACATTGGGGCAAGGCTATGCTTGTGTTTTCCCACAGGATGCTGAGTCTCCAATCTGGATTCCTGACAGGCTCATTTGGTCTTTCAGGGCCTCCGGCTCTGAGTCTGAAAAGAAAGAGCAGACTGTGCCAGTGCCAGCAGCGCCTTCCTGTGGCACCAATTAGTCAAACGGAAACCATGGCATCAGGCTCTGGCTCCAGCTTCTGTGGAGGAGGTGGAAGAAAGTACTTTGACTACAGCTTTCGTCCGCCTTCAGCTTTCACCTCTACGGCCGCCGTATGAACCTAGATCAGCAGCAGCTCGCAGCGGTGTGATGCCATCCTGGGGACAACTCAAGGCGCTGGCTGAAGGAGCTCACTCCTTGGTGCCTACAACTCATCTACCGTCCTCGGCGCCAAATCTGTTTGTTTCTATGCTTTCACTTTTGGCTGCTGAGGTATGGTGTCTCTCGCTCTTTCCTGTTGTTGCTGCAGATATGTCCTATTGGGCCTATGTTCCAGACCCTCCAATGTTTCATACTGGTACTTGGAACTTTGGACCTATTAAGGTCACCACTAATAACACCAATTTATTGGGAGGAGAAAGTAATTCTTATTTGACACAAAAGACTGAGTACAATTTTAATTATACGGGCATGTCGGACACTCTTCCTGTTTGCTTCTCTATTAATAAGGACATGTCTGGCTGTGTTCCTTTGGCTGAACATTAATTAATTGCTGACTCCCCGACTCCTCCTACTAACACCCAAGGGGATGATGGACAGGAACAACAAGATGTATGGTTCCTTACGTCATATCTCCCAAAAAAGTATAATACTTCTGCTTATGAAATAGAGCCTACAGCCTTGCCCAAAAAATTACCTGCTTGTCAAAATACTACATATTTAGATTCCATTTGGGAAAAAATACCACCTTCAGGGTACCCAAAATGGTTTTCATATTAAAACTGTTAAATAATCTCTTCTTAATTCCTCTCTGTCCTTGTTGGATTGGTCAGACAGTAGCCCAACCATGACTATACACAGACTTTAGAACAAGCAAAATATATATGAGGAGACAATACTATGCTTACTGTTAGGGCAAGTCCTTGGTATGGTCCAGTTTGGGTTGCACCCTCATTTCGTCCTCAAACGCTGGGAAAAAAGGACTTCCCAGTACAATTGGATCTTTTTAGATTGTTTGCAGCCACCCATAAAGTTACTATAATTAGACCCCGGGGGACAGTTATACAAACCTCTGCCCCCGTGACTGCTTCTGTGGCTGCCCCTTTCTTCATTATTCATCCTGGAATGGAGGGACACTTTTATTTGCAACAAAGTTCTCATGGGATATTTCATGTTTCTTGTTCTAATTGTATTCTCTCTAATTGTATCACTGAAACTTCTGAGGATGTTTCCTTGATTTTACATCAAACTCCATATGTTATGCTGCCAGTAAATATTAGTGGAAATTGGTTTTCTAATTCTGGAATTGAAGCTCTCCATAGAGCTTCGGTTCTGATCACATGCCCCAAAAGATGTGTAGCAGCTTTGATTTTACGTATTACAGCTTTAATTGGAATTATTTCAAGTTTTGCTCTCTCAACTATCTCCTTGGTAAAAGAAATACATACAGCCAATCCTGTTAATCAGCTTTCTAAAAATGTCAGTTTGGCACTTATGATTCAGGAAAATATAGGTAAAGGAATGCAGGATAGACTCAATGCTTTGGAAGAGGCAGTCCTCTTTATAGGAAATGAAATTCAAAACATAAAAATTAGACTCTCAGTGCAATGCCACTCATTATTTAGATGGATATGTGTTACTCCACTGCCATATAATGACTGAGAACATGACTGGTCACAAGTTAAATCCCACTTACAAGGCCTTTGGAACAATTCTCAGCTGACTATAGATATAGATCAGCACAATTTTTTATTCAATCTGTATCATTGCTGGTCTTGTTCTTGTTCTTTTTCTTCTCCCACTCATCTTAAGACAACTCTGCTACCCACTCTCAGCATTAACTGTGGACATTTGAGCTATTCAATTAAAACAAAAAGGGGGAGATGCCAGAGATGGCAAGCATACCTTTTCAGGATCATGAGGACTTGAGTGCTGAAGAGCTGCATGACACAGTTCCAGCCCAGCTGTCTCTTCCTTGAAGTCCAATGTGGCCCCTCTATAGAAACATCTTTGGCTCTCTACACTACAGATATCTATGGTTTTCTGTATAGTGTTTGTCTTTCTCTGTCTTTCACTTGGTGTACCAACCTCTAAGTCTACTTTTCCAGCAAAAATTGGTGTTAGTGAATGGCATAGAATTGGAAAAACAAGAAAATGGGTCAGAGATCATTGTTTTCCTTAAAGGCCTTAAAGAAAGTCAGGCATGGAGTACAGTACACTTAGGAGGAAACAATGCACCTCCTGGAACAATGTAAAAATTGTTCTATGACTAACTTTTCTAAATGGTGGCAATTGCAGCAAACTATGACTCTTTACCAAGAATCCTTACAGGAAAAACAACTGAAGTCAGAAAGAGTTCAACTGAGGGGACCAAAGTCTAAGTATTGGAGAGACGTGAAAAGGAAAATTCAAAATAAATGATTGAGAGATAAATGGATCTATTGGATCAGTGATTAATTGTGGGAAGCCCAATTTTGTGGTTGTTTTGTCTCTCACCTTTAATGTAGTAATTGAAAGTAGGAGTTCAGGAAATCGCAAGTGCTTGACCGCACATGCCTGGGGAAAGTGTGAAAATAGTTAATCATTATAGGGGCCTGACAGCTGTACTTGAGGTAAGTAATTGTGGGATTGTTTGATGTAAAGAAATAGCAAAATGTTTCTATGAATTCTGTGAAACTGTACCTTTTCTGAAGTTTGTTCTTGCATGACATGCTCAGAAAATAAAAGACTGGGGCTAAGAGCTGTGGAAGCAGAGAGAGAAGCAGAGAGGAGAGCAGAGAGAGAGGCAGAGAGCAGAGCAGAGACAGAGAGAGAAAAGCAGAGAGGGGATCAGAGAGAAGTAGAGAGAGAGAGAGATGGAGAAACTCAGCTGCCTTCAGCATTAGCCTGTCAGCTTGCACCAGAACTTGACTTTGAGTCATTATTGCACTGCTCCCTTTCACACCTCTTTTCGGGGACCCTGCTTCAAGCCAGGGCTGGACCCTGGCACAGGTGCCTGATAGTTTTGATGCCTGATCTGTGAACTATGAGCTTTCTTTGTAACAGAAGCCACTTATCATGCTATGGTCCAGGGAATTTTTATGGTCTACTGAGATCAGTGGTCTGAGGTCAGTGATTCATTAACCCTTCAGCTCAAGCTAAAAGTTTGAGCACTATGTTGAGTCTTACCTTAATTCTCATTGTACAGGGAATGCTTTGAAGTTTTCTCCATAGGTTTTCACATAGGTTTCTGATACATATTCTGATATGTACTCTTTTTTGTTTACTTTTTTACATTTTATAAATATAATACTCTTAGTTCATAAGCTTGTAAAATAGATTAAAGGCTGGATTAATGTGGTTTGTCCATTCTTACCTTAGGCCATCAGTAGATTAAGATTAGATAGCTCAGGTTGGCCTTGAAATTTCAGCAGCTCTTCTACATCTGCCTCCAAATTCTAGCATTTCCCACACACACCACCAGGCCTGGCTTCATATCTTCCTTCTAAAATTATGATGTCAAAGTCCCATGACAAAGCACTGTCTTATCAACTCATTATGGTTAAGACAATTTGAAAAAATAGTCCACTTTATCATAGTTTTGCAGACTTTTGACTGTATCATAAAATCAAATTTGAACACTGTCAAGATATACACTAGACTGTATTGTATATTAGAAATTATTTTTAAATAAGTAAGCTGAAGATTTTTGAATAACAACCCTACACTAGAAATACATATTAGAACATCTTAAGTTGATTATATTTAAATGAACTTCATATGAACCTTCTGTGTATCAGGAGTATAGAAACAGATTGAGAATGAATTATTTTAGTGGAAGAAATTACTTGAGAATATACTGCTTTACTGCATTCAAAGAGTGTTTGAAAAATCTGTTTACATAGGAACAGTGCATATGTAGTTTGTGTCTACAATAATGTGAGCTGCATGAGGGAAGGGCCTGTCTGATCTGTTCTCTGCTCTATCCATAGTACTAACACCATGTGCAGCATCTTAGAAGTATTCAATATGTACGTGCTGCATGTATGAACGTATCATTAATTTTCTACTAGTAATATAACAGTCTTGAGTTGTTACAGGATAACTTAAGATTAATAACTCTGTAATCACCCAAACAATAAAGATTCTTTCTTTAAAAACATTCCATAAATAAGATTTTTTGGCTAAAACTTATCTTCCAATTAGCTTGTTGTATTGTAGATTTTAAACATTTTTTTCTTTTCTATTCATATTTTATTAGTTATGGACATACTCAGTATGTAAACAGCACATATTGGTACTATCCTTTCCCTCATCCCTTCCCCCCTCCACAGGGACCCTCCTCGGGGATGCCCATCATCCCCATTGGGATTTTGGGTTGTGAATTGTGGGGGCACTCACCAGATATGGTGAAGAGGCCATGCCTCTGTGCATAATGTCCCTACTTATGGCTCTAACAATCTTTCCTTCCTCTCTTCCATGAAATTCGCTAATCCGTGTTGAGTTCGTTTTAAGTCTACTTCAGTGATGGGCTTTTAGGAGCCTGGTTTGGTAGGTGTTGAGTGTCCTCAGTGTATATCTCCTTCACCCTTATGCTGATATCAGTTTCCCCAAGAAAGTATCACTCTTGCTCATTTCCCCAATTCCTCTATGGTTTCATCTGGGGCCCTAGTGAAGTGTGATAGGTCCTTTCTCTCCTCAGATCCCATGTCTGTCTGAAAAAGAAAAGCAGATTCACTAATGGAGAGTAAAGTCATCAGAGGCTAAATGGGATTACCATTATTAGTTTAGAGAGAATTTAAAGGGTGTAGACCCTCTTGTAGCCCAAGATTAGTGGGAGCTTGATATTAGAAAGCAAACTCATTATCTGGATATGATTCTGATTTGTTTTGCAGTTCTACATATGGGTTCCTTTCCACAGAGTGGATCTGTTAGCCAATCTAAGAGCAGTTGGTTACCCATCATGGCTGTGAGCCACTAAAGCTTTTGTGTGAGCATCACATCAGGTTGTTTGCCTCTGAGTAGCTTAGATCTTGAATTGCTCAGACAGATGTTGGCCACTTTACCCCAGTAGCTCATGTAGCACCTTCTATCACTATATGGGCTAACTGTCTGGATACTGACTATCTTCCAGATTCCAGCCAGGTCTCTTCATGTTCTGTACCAACAGCATATGGGGTATTCAGCAATGGAGTGTTACTTACCATTAACCTCTGGTAGGTAATCAAGTAGTCTGACATAAGTCTGTCTTGTCTGCATCTATTGAAATGATAATGCAGTTTTTATGATTAAGCTTATTTATGTGGTGCATTACCTTGGCAGATTTCCATATGTTGAACTAACCCTGTGTTCCTGGGATAATGCCTACTTGATCAAGATGGAAAAACCCTTTGATATGTTGTTGAGTTCGGTTTGAGAATGTTCTTTATTGTATGTAAATATATCTGCCATTTTCTTTCTTTAACTATTTGGTTTCAATGTGTATATACAGTATATTATATTTATCCTAAATCTGAATTACTTGATAATGCTATCAAGTGCATTGGTAAATTTGTCCAGTCACCTAAAATATGCATCAAGTATTTAGGTAAGGTAATCTGATTATTGTGATGGCAAGTGAAGAGGACTTTTGAAATGTGTTGGGAATTTGTGTCAACTAATTTTATCTAATGCCATATTTGTCTCTAGGACTGAAGGTCCTTCCCTGACGCTTTAACACCAGATTACAATAATTGAATACTTATGCCATCCTGATCCCATTATTAAAATATAAGTAAACTGGTGTTTTGAATATTGTATGTTTAGAGGTAAAATTTTAAAACTTTTGTTGGTAGTCTGGACAGAGATTAAAGTGACAGGCAATGTGTTTATATGTTTGTATATTTTAACTTTTATGTATATTTTATTCTTCCTATTAAAGTCTAAGTACCTTTCTAAAATGTGCTGTCAGTCTGTCCACAGATTCTGGTATAGTTTTATTAGCTAGGTTCTTGCTATTAGTTCAGGTTGGCTTTAACTTTCTGATCCTCATGCTTTTGCCTCCCAAGTAATAGGATTATTGGCATGCCCCACCACAGCCAGCTCATAGGAATATATATATATATCCTACACACACACACACACACACACACACACACGTGTGTGTGTGTGTGTGTTTGTGTTTTTGTGTGTTTAGGCTAGACGACAACCTCAGGTGTCATGCCCCAGATTCCATCCACCTTTCCTTTTTTTTTTTTTTTGGTTCTTCAAGGTAGGGTCTCACTCTAGCTCAGGCTGACCTGGAATTAACTCTGTATTCTCAGGGTGCCCTCAAACTCACGGCAATCCTCCTACCTCTGTCTCCCAAGTGCTGGGATTAAGGGCATGCGCCACCACACTCGGCTCACCTTTCCCAATTTTTATTGTTTTCTCTTCTCTTCCTTTTCTTTTGAGGTTGAACCTGTCATTGGCCAGGAAATCAACAAGTAGGCTCGACTGGATAGCCAGGGACCCCCAGAGATCTGACTGTCTCCACCTCTCCAGTGCTGTAAATCACAAAGCTGCATCACCATATTTGGCTTTTATAGAAGTGTGGGTTCTAGGTACTGAATTCAAGTCTTCATATCTATAAGACAAGTACTTTACCAACTGAGTAATTTTCCTAGCCCACAGGAATATTTTCAACTTATAAATTGGATAGGTTAAGTCTAATTATGCATATTAAATCATTATTTTTTTTACTTAAACATTGTAAGAATAGAATTGTGAATTTTCATCCTAGGTTCTCTTATTACTATAAAAGAAGGTATATATTCCAACTTTATATAATATATAATGTATGCTGGGCATGGTTGAACACTTCTTTAATTTCTGCACTCAAGAGGCTGAGATAGGAAAATTATTGTGAGTTTATGGTCTGCCTGGGGCTATAGAGTAAGTTTACAGTCACTTAAGCTAGACTGAGATACTTCCCCAACCCCCACTCAAATTTATACATGCTTATAATGGCTAATGTTTTCCCATTACCCTCTTATACATCAAATGAATTCACTATTAAATAGGAGTGTTAAAAGGATTAATGGAAGTACCAATAAAGTGACTTGAACTGTTTGGAAGAAAAAGTATAGTCATAAGCTTAATTGTGTACACACAATTGTGTGTGTGTTAAAGACAGAGAGAGAGAGAGAGAGAGAGAGAGAGAAATGTGTGATCATGTGTAACGTAAACATGTGTGTGGATGTGCAATCCACAAATAGCCATTAGTGATTGATGGCAAGTGTCCCCATTCACCTTTCCCCTTTACTTCATAACAGCAGAATCTCTCAGTGTACCTGGAGCTGCCATTTTTCAGTTAGACTTCTGACTAGGGAGCCCCAACAATCCTGTCTCCATCACCCTCAGTACTGGGTTAAAGGCATCTGTGGCCAACCTGGCTTTTTATATGGATGCTGAGGATGGAATCAGGTCCTTATTCTTTTGTAACAAGCACTTTTACCTGCTGAGTCATCTTCCTAGACAGTTGTATGTTAAATTTTGCTTCAACTTTTTCTTTTGTAAAAGTGACTTCATGTCCACTAGGGTACATAAATTCTATTAATTCTCTTGTGGAGAAATCACTGTATATTTTCACTTAAAATGGTATAATTGATTCAATTAAGAAGGGTAAAATGTTTTGGAAAATGTATTAAATGCTTTAAGTGTATTAAAAAGCGGTGAGGTAAAAAAAAAGAGAGAGAGAGAGAGAGCTTGGGTAAACACTTTATGACACTTAACAATTGTAGTTTTTAAAATATTTCATTTACTTACTAATGAGAGAGAGAGAGAGAGCAGAGTGAGAAAGAGAGAAAATTGCAATAGACTTTAACCATTGGATATAAACTCCAGATGCATGCACCAGTTTTTGCATCTGGCTCTATGTGGATACTGGGGAATCAAACTGGGGTCCATAGGCATTGTAAGCAAGTGCCTTAATTTCTGAGTCATCCAGCCCAGCAAGTGTAGCTTTTACAGAGGCTTCTGAGGACTTCCCAGCAGTATATGGCCCTATGGTGTACTTGGAATCCATATAGATAATAGTTCAAGAGAGATATCTTGTTTATTTTAAATACACACTCATATAAATGTTTTAAAGAGATGAGTGATAGAGCTAACTCCTACCTGTAAGTTTTGGATTTATATTATTTCATCACATGTACAAAACCATTGTTTTTCTACAAGTAGTTTTTTTTTCTTTAATAGTTTTTTTTTATCTTTTTGCATTGGGTATTATAAAAGAACATTTTATCCTGATTTTTCTGAAATAGGATCTCACTCTACCCCAGGGTGATTTGGAAGTCACTCTGTACTCCCAAGCTAGCATCACAACCACAGATATCCTCCTACATCTTGCTTTTGTGTGCTGAGATTAAAGGTGTGTACCATCAAGCCTATCTATCATGATTTTTATATCAGTGATTGTAAGACAAATTAGAGGTATTAAACTGAACACAATTGTATTTTTAAAAGATTATGAATTGTTAATATAAAAACATTTCAAATACGAATATTGAGTCAGGTGTGATGATACACGCCTTTAATCCTGCACTCAGGAGACAGAAGTAGGCAGATCGCCTTGAGTTTGAGGCCACTCTGAGACTACATAGTGTATTCCAGGTCAGTCTGGGCTAGAGTGAGACACTACCTAAAATATATATCTATATATCTATATATCTATATATCTATATCTATATATCTATATATCTATATATCTATATCTATATCTATATATCTATATATATTGAAAAACTTAACTTCATATTCACTTATGCATATTCATTTATTCATATCTTAATGAATTGAAAAATGTTTATGTTCCACCTGTATTGAGTAAGTTTGCTTGTATAAAACTTTGTGTGTGTAGGCATCATAGAAAAATGAGAAGGCTCCAAGAGACAGTAACAAATAATTATACTGCCCCTCCTCTTTATCAGATATTGGATATGTGTTTGTGTGTTTAACTATGAACAGAGTGAGTTGAACAAAGTTGACATAGTTTTCCTGTAACTATTTGTAATTATTAGTCTCTGATTTGTAAATGAGAGTCCTAGAGAATCAGTGTCTTTAAAATTTTCTAAGATTCATCTGGTTGTGCATTGAGAAAAGTACTTGACGTTTTGGGAGATGGTGACAAGTTTCAGTGGTACCCACAGAAGATACTAAAGTATGGTCTCCTCAAGGCCACTGTTACTTTAAAAGTATTTATTTATTTCTTTGAGAGAGACAGAGAGAGAGGGTGACAGAGAGAAATAGGCAGATAGAAAGAAATAAGGAAAGAAGGAAAGGATAAAAAAGAAGGAAAGAAAGAAAAGAAGAGAATGGGCATTCCAGGTCCTCTAACCCCTGCAAACAAACTCCAGAAACATGCCCCCGTGGCTTAGGTCAGTACAGGGGAATAGACCTGGATCTTAGGCTTCACAGGCAAGCTCCGTAACTACTAAGCCACCTCTCCACCCACCTTGTTACTTTCAACCTCAGTGTAATGACATAGAAAGAATTTTGTCATATTGCTTGAGGTGGGAGTCTCTTTGTAATAGCTAAGAGCTGGAATCAACCCAGATGTCTATCACTAGAAGAATGGATAACTAAGATGTGGTATATCTACACAATGGAATTCTATACAGCAGTAAGAAAAAATGACACAATGAAATTTGAGGAAAAATGGTTGAACCTGGAACAGATCATTCTCAGTGAACTTACCCAATCACAGAAAAAAAATCGCCACATAGTCTCACTCATCTACAGCACCTAACCTGAATCTACCGAAGATACCTTACATACCCAGCAAGCATCTCCTAGATTAGACACTAGGATGGAAGGGGAGGGAGGGGAGGGCATCAAAGGAGTGGGAAACACAAATCAAGACCCAAACGGCAATGGTACCATAATCTTCTACTTACTAAAAGACAGACCAAATGGCTGATCCTTCACCAGGCCCTTACAGGGAACACCTGAACCACAAGACACTGGAGAGGGTAAGATTAAGACTAACCTTAATCTCCTACATCTTCCCTCCCTCACTTCCCCTCTCCCTGTCTCTCTCTCTCTTATCTCTAACTCTTGTATATTAGTTATCTTTTTCCTCATTTTCTTAGTGGGCACTGACCTGTAACTCCAAGATCCAGCATGGGGCTATCATCCACAATGAGCTTTTGATCAGAGAGACCTACAAGGTTTCCCAAAAGACAGACAGATTTCTGTCAGAGTACTTGATGACCCACCAAAGGTTAGTGGTAAGACCCTACTGCTGAAGATACCTTATGTGATTGACATGCAAATTAGAATGGCATGGCTGGAAGTTGGATGAGAGTCAGTCCCCAGACAGTCCGGGCGTCTAGTGCCAGAAGGTGTTACATGGGCGACTGGGGGAAATTGACCAATATCTATCGAAGCAACACATGGTCTAACCTACTTAGCAGCAAATAACTTGTTGTGATGCCCACACAAGTGCAGTGGTGGCACACAGCCATGGTGGGGAACCAACTGCTCTCAATTTGGCTAACTGATCCCCTCACTGGTATCGGACCCATAAGGAAAGAAGGAAAGGATAAAAAAGAAGGAAAGAAAGAAAGAAGAGAATGGGCATTCCAGGTCCTCTAACCCCTGCAAACAACTCCAGAAACATGCCCCCTTGGCTTAGGTCAGTACAGGGGAATAGACCTGGATCCTTAGGCTTCACAGGCAAGCTCCGTAACTACTAAGCCACCTCTCCACCCACCTTGTTACTTTCAACCTCAGAGTAATGACATAGAAAGAATTTTGTCATATTGCTTGAGGTGGGAGTCTCTTTTATATGGCCTTTGTTAATACAAGCAGGGAGAGAGAAGGTGAGGAGACATCAACGCTAAACAGAAAAGACCCCTGGCCATAATATTCACACAATATTCCTCTCAGTTCTATAAATGCAAAATTCAAGGTTTTCGAGCAATAACTAAATTTAGTATAGATTATCTAAAATTATATAACATGTATTTTTTAGTTTACAAGCAACATGTCTGAAACAGCTCCACAAGTACAGAACTGACAGAAGATATATGTATACTTACAGAATTTAAAACAAGCATTAACTAAGTTACTTTATAAAATAACATAATTTTTTGGCTGAGGGATAGTTTTGTGACTAAAGTGTATGAGGTTCTGAGTTCATATTTCCAGCACCTATGAAATAATGCCAAGCATAGTGCCTGGGGAGGAGACAGGTGATCCCTGGGGCTTACTGGTTACTAGTGTAGCCAGGTCAGTGAGCTCCAGGTTCAGTGAGAGAGATCAAGTCTCAAATAAAAAAGACTGGAGAAACAATTGAAGATACACATCAACCACACACATGCATATGCTCACACACACACACGATTGTACATACACACATGCATATAAAATATATCCATACAAGAAATTACATATGTAATAGTCCAAAATACTTTATTTGTACTTTAAGCTCTGGCTGAAAAGATTGCAAAATGAGAAAACCATAGAGATTTTGAACATATTTGAGAAATCTCTTAGGTGTTTTTTTATTTTGGTTTGTTTGTTTGGCTGACTGACTGAATGTTTTGAGCCAGGCCCTCATATACCCAAGCTGGCCTTGAACTCACTATGTTGCTGAGGCTGGTCTTGTGAATGCCTGATCACCTTACATCTGAGTGCTAGAATGTACAACACCACAGCTGGATTTAAGAGGATATTCCTTGATCACAAAATGCTAGTATATGCTGTATTATCATCATTACCCTTCAATTCAAATTGATTTCTAGCTGTTCAGAAATTTATAGAGCTTTAGGTCTTGGAAAGAGCCAAATGGGAACTAACTGTGGCTCTGGTCTTCTTTCAGCTTGTGTGAGCAGTAAGGGGTATATTCCTAAGCACTCAGAAAGTTATTGGTAAGATACATCCATAACTCTGGAACATGCAGGCCTTCCTACACTTTGACGTGCTTGAGCTATTGTCCTTCTAGTAGAAACTGCTCTCAACTCCCGCTTTAGGTTGTACAGGAAATAGATTACAGAGCTGGATTTATGCATACATGTGTGAGCATACACACACAGTCAGAGGCATAAATAACTGATGTATATTTAGGAGCTTCTATATTAAGCTTCTTAACTACTTAGTTTTCACATGTTCTGTCATTGATCATTGACATGTAGAAATGGAAGATCTTAATTATCACAATTTTTTTTATATTCTAAACATGAACAGTTTGATAATAATTTTCCTAGTTTCTTTTGAGGCAAGTTCTTACTCTAGTTCAGGCTGACTTGGAACTCACTGCATAGCTTAGACTACCCTTGAACTTGGTAAGTGCACTGCACCCAGCCTCATAAGTTCAGGAACTAAAGGTGTATGTCACCCAACCAAACTAATTTTTCTTTTTAAAAGTCTTTTTTTATAAGTTTTGGGTTTTTTTCAGATAGGGTCTCACTCTAGCCCAGGCTGACCTGGAATTCATAGTGTAGTCTCTGGGTGGCCTCGAACTCATGGCGATGCTCCTACCTCTGCCTCCTGAGTGCTGGGGTTAAAGGCATGAGCCACCACACGTGGCCTTAAAATCTATTTTTAGGGTCTGGAAAATGAACCAGATACCAGCACAAGGGGGGAGGAGATCAGCACAGAGAAAAATCAACTCCTACCAAATCAGAGAGCCAGAGCCTCAGAGGCCCCCAACACCTCATCACTGAAGCAGACCAAAAATGAACCCAACATGGGTCAGGGAAATTTTGCGGAAGAGGGGGCGGAAAGAATGTCAGAGCCACATGTTGGGTCATGAGATGCAGAGACATTGAGCTTACCCATAACTGTGTGCTAACTCCACAATGCATGACCCGTATACCTCAACAAGGAGGTGCCAAGGGGAGGGTGTAGGTCATGGATGAGCCTAATAATGGCACCAAACTGACTGTAAAATAATAATAATAATATAATAATAATATGAAAAAATAAACTTTCTTGCAAAGCCCAGGTTCAATTCCAAAGCACCCACTTAAGCCAGATGCAAAAAGTGGAATACATATCTGATATTAGTGGTAAGATACCCAGTAATGCCCAGAAGTGTACGTATGTTCAAACACTCACACGCATACCCCAATAAATAAATTAAAAACATGAAGAACAAAATAAACTATTTTTGAAGTGGTGTGTTGTGTGTGTGTGTGTGTGTGTGTGTGTGTGTGGTGTATTATGTATGAATCCCACAGATGTTAAGCAAAGTTTCTACCACTGAATTACATCTCCAGCAATATTGCATTTTTTGGTCACTTTTACAAGATCTGGATTAGATTACGTGAGAAGATCTACATAAAAGTAGTATGAAGGCATAATAAAGAAATTCATTGTGTCCTGCATAGTTTTATCATACTGTTTTTATTTCTCGGTATTAAGTAGACTCCAGAATTTCTTCACAAATGCACAGAACATAACAGTTATTGTCTAAAAAATGCTTGAATGTTTACAACACAGCAAAGAAGAGTTCATGACTGTCAATCTGGTTGGCAAAATAGCAGAGTTGCAGAGAGATATCCTCTGCTTCAACGTGAGTCTCAAAATATCTTTCTGTACTGACTTTAGAATATTTGGTACAGACATGGTTACTTGTGAATTAAGTTGAGGGACACAGAAATAACATGAATTCTTGACATTAAGCCTTTGAAAAAATAGGAGGTTTTTGTTGATTTCTTCAGAGAGAGCTAGTTTTTTCTCATTTATTTTATTCATTTGCTATTTTTGCACAGTACATACAAGAACATCTATTGGATTGCTTTTCTCTTTTCTCTTTTTTTCTTTTTGTTTTTGGTGCTGCATATTAAACCTAGGAACTTATGGAAGCTAAACACAGCTCTACTACTCAGTGCCTGGATCATTTTTTCAATCTCCACATTCCTGTTTTAAAGCTCATAATACTATATATATATATATATATATATATATATATATTTATATATATATACATAACACATATATCTGAGTAAAAGATTGTGCTTTGTATAAGAAAGGATGGATACAACAGAATGTCAGGATCCTAAAGTGCATCTTTTATGATATTGTTTTTATTGGAAATTTTCACAATTAAATCACTGAGAATTCCAGTTTAAAATTTGCCTAGGCAGCCAGGTGTGGTTGTGCACATGTTTAATCCCAACACTCAGGAAGCAGAAGTAGGAGGATTACCTTGAGTGTGAAGACACTCTGAGAATACATAGTAAATTCCACATCACCCTGGGCAAGAGTGAGACCCTACCTCAAAAACAATTGCCTAAATAAATACACCACAATTGTGGTGGTTTGATTCAGGTGTCCCCCATAAACTTAGGTGTTCTGAATGCTAGGTTCCCAGCTGATGGATATTTGGGAATTAATGCTTCCTGGAGGGAGTGTATTGTTGGGGGCGGGCTTATGGGTGTTATAGCCAGTTTCCCCATGCCAGTGTTTGGCACACTCTCCTGTTGCTATTGTCCACCTTATGTTGGCCAGGGGATGATGTCCACCCTCTGCTCATGTCATCATTTTTCCCTGCCATCGTGGAGCTTCCCCTCGAGCCTTTAAGCCAAAATAAATCTCTTTTTCCCAGAAGCTGCTCTTGGTTGGGTGATTTCTACCAGCAATGTGAACAGGACTGCAACAACAATATTAGCCTCACTGGTTTACATATAAATTTCCCATCACTTATTTCCCTAGAGAGGAGGTTCATATACAGCATCTATCTATCTATCTATCTATCTATCTATCTATCTATCTCTATCTCTCTCTCTCTCTCTCTCTCTCTCTCTCTCTCTCTCCCCTAGTGCCTGTTATACATAATCCTGCTGTTAAAGTGATGTAAACTTGGGTTATTGAAGAAGTGTTTTATAGGACATGTTTTACATAAAACTGAGCTATGGATCATTTTATGGTAGAAATTAAAGATCATTTCATAGTAAAGCAAAAGTGTCATGCTAATATGAATTGGATTTATTTTATTTAAGGAAGCTGCAAAAGGATAATTTGAATAAGCAGCATTAAAGTGTATGTGTTCTTAACAATGTGGACACATGTGCTCCTGACAATACATCCAGATGATGAATGTTGTGTTTTCACTGGGAGGAGATGCAATGCATCCAGGTATTGCCAATGACTTTCTAAGATTGTTAGTAGAAATTGCTAAAAGGTTGTAGAAGGGTCATTGTGGAAATGAGAGGACATTATGTGGTATTTTAATTGTTCTGTAAGTTGTGATGTAGAAGCAGATCAACGGTGAAGACTCTATGCTGTGGAGTTTTACCTCAGCTTACTAGTCGTGGAAGTCATATTCTATCTACACACATTTCTTCGAGTTATGACTTGGGAAAGTAAAGTACATTACATAATAACACTTTTAACTTTTTAACACTAAAAACTAAATATGAACAGATTTCCTCAGAAAACACTCAGTTCACTCAGCTAATTCTTTTAGTTGTCAGTTTTCTTTCCCAGTGGATAACTTTCATCTTTTAACTGTTTAGTGAGTTATCCTTGCCTATATTCTTAGTGAGGGTGTCTGTTTGTGTATCTGTGCTTACAACTTATTTGTTGTGTGTTCTTTCCATTGAGGCCATGTTAACATGTATCTGTGCCATTGATGTATAACAAGTTATCCCCAAGTTAATAACCTAAAACCACACAAACTTATTCCCTCAGTGTCTATGGGGCAGGAATCTAGGCATGACTGACCAGAATTCTCTGTTCCTCTCATATCCCTGGGCTGAAGCTAAGGTGATGACAGGAACTGAGCTCTCATCTAAAGCTTGACTGGTGACATGTCTACTTCCAGACCCATGTGTGGTCAATGAGAACTTTTAACTTCTTTGATCTGACTTCCTGTGACTGAGGTTTCAGTTTCATATTATCAGCTGTAATCTCCCTACTTGCAAACTATACTGAGCTACTTGAGTCTTTTATTTCTTTCTATAGTATTTAAATATACATGTCTTATTAGATTCATGCTTACGTTACAATTTTTCTTTATGTACACTTTCGCATACACAGAAAAAGGCTTTTATAACGCATTTCATACATATTTAATTTTGGTTACTATTTCTCTCCCCTGTACCTCTACCCATCTCGCTGTCCCCTGTCCGCACTTGTTCCCTTCCACATCCAGTATTCCTCCTCCCTCATACTATATATGTTCTATTACTCTCCCCATGCCTCTTCCTTAAAGCCTCTTTGCCCTCTCATAGGCCACTTTCTAGTTTCCTGGCCTCTCCATGTATGCATCCTCACATAATACATTTATATAAAAATTAGAAGCTAGGATCTGCATATGAGAGAGAACATGTGGTGTTAGTCTTTGAGTATGAGTTACCTAAAATTAATATAATATTGACCAGTTTCATTTGTCTTCGTGAAAATTATAATTTCAGTGTTTATTTATTTTCAAGATAGGGTCTCACTCTAGTCCAGGGTGATGTATGAATTAGTCTGTAGCCTCAGGTTGGCCTCAAATCCACAGTGACCTTCCTATCAGCCTCCATAGTGCTTGCATTAAAGTCACACACCACCACACCTGGCATATAATTCCACTTTTAAAAATAGGTGAGTAAAATTCAATGGTGTATATGTACTACATTTTCATTGTTCAATCATCTGCTGATAGCTGTCTGGAATGGTTCCATTTCCTAGCTATTGTGAACAGAGCAGCATTGAACATGAATGTCCATCCTTGTGGTAGGATATAGAGGCTTTTTTCCCCCCAGGAGTGATATATCTGAGTAGTTTTACATGAAGTTCTATTGTTTTAGTTTTTTTTTGAAAATACCCTCAGATTTCCATAGTGGCTGCAATACTTTATACTTTCACCAACAGTGAGTAAGAGCTCCTCTTTCCCCATGTCCTCATCAATAGTTATTGTTAGTATATTGTCTTGATGATAGCTAGCCTGACTGGGCTAAGATGGAATCTCAAGGCAGTTTATTTTTATTTTTTTTTATTAATTAGTTTTGTACTCAGTGAATACAGTCAAGTTGGTACCATTGTTAGGCTAGTCCATGTCCTCCCCCCATGGCCCCTCCTTCTTGAGGTATATGGGTCATGCATTGTGGAGTTAGCGCACAGTTATGGGTAGGAGAAATGTCTCTGTGTATGATGACCTAATGTGTGGCTCTGACATTCTTTCCGCCCCCACTTCTGCAAAATATCCCTGAGCTATGTTGGGTTATCCCATTTGTCTGGTGCTAACTTTACTCTCCATTAGAGAATCTGCTTCTTTCTTTCAGATAGACGCAGATCCTAAGGAGAGAACCACCCCATCATACCTCAAAAGATCCCCAGCTGAAACTAAGAATAATTGCTGAGACAAGCAAGGGTGCTGCTTTGTTGGTGAACTGGTACCAGCACAAGGGTGAAGGAGAATGACACAGATAACAATCAACTCCTACCAACTCAGATATCCAGAGACACAGAGGCTCCCAACACCTCATCAGTGAAGCAGACCCAAAGTGAACTCAAGGCAGTTTTAATTTGCATTTATGATGGCAAAGGATGTTGAAGACTTTAAAATATTTATGAGAATTGTATTTTTTTAGAACAGTCCAGTTCACTGATCCATTTATTGATTGGAAGTTTTGGGTTTTCTTGTTTACTTATTTAATATTTGCATTATATGTGTACAGTATGTATGAGGTGGTGTGTAGTGTGTATTTATGTGGGGTGAATGCACATGTGTGTACTGATTTGTGTGTTTATGTAGAAACCACAGGACCACCTTGGGTGCACCCTCTCTTTCACTCTTCCTTCATACATGGTCTCTCACTCAAATTGGAGCTGCCATTTTTCAGCCAATGAGCACTAGAAATTCACTGATCTCCCCTGATTCCCATATACATGTGTTATAGATGTGCATTGGCCACTTCCAGCAGTTCTAGGGAAATTGAACTGGAGTGGTCTCAGGCACTCTCATACACTTATATTGAAAGAGAAAGTGTTCTTAACTGCTGAGCCATATCCCCAGCCATGGAGTTTAATTTTTTTTAATTCTAGGCATCATTCATTTCCATAAATTTTGTGTATTCTAGATATTAATCACTTATTTAAATGTATTAGTTACTCATTAGTGCACTCATTGCTGTAACTGAATATTTGAAGTAGCTTAAGGAAGTAAATATTTATTTTGGCAAACAATTTCAGAGCATACAGTCCATATAGACAGAGAAGACATGTCATAGGTGTGGATGGTGAGAAGTCCACATTACATCCACAGTCAGGAATAGAGATGATGAATAGGAAGTGGGGCAGGACTATAAAACCTCAAAGCCCACCTGCAGTGATCTATTTCATAGGCTATGGGGTTATTATGCAATCAAACCATAATCTGAAGTATGGCCTGTACAAATTTTCTCTCATACTGTGTGCTGCCTGTTCACTCTGGTGAATATATATATATTCTGTGTAGAAACTTTCTAATTTCATTCAATCTAATTACTCAACTATTTTGGATATTTCATAGCCCAGGCTTACCTGAATAATTCACTATGTAGTCTCAGGCTGGCTGGCTTTGAACTCATGAAGATTATCCTACCTCAGTATTCTGAGAACAGGCAAGCTGTACAATACCCAGTGAGATTTTTTTTTCTTCTTGAGGAAGGGTCTCATTGTACTCCAGGATGACCTGAACTCACAGGTGAAGCACAGGCTTGCCTTAAACTCACCACTGTCCTCCTACCTCAGCCTCCTGAGTACTAAGAGGAAAGGTGTATTGTGCCATGCCTGGTTAACATGTTGTTTATTATCCACTTTTAAAACTATAGAATATGTTTATTTCTAATAGGTTTTCAAAGAAATGCTGAAATGTTGACTATGAAATGATTTTTAATGAAAATAACAGGAATTCCAAATTAATTTTGTGTGATACAATTAAAATTTTGAGTACGGGATACAGGTATAAATCAGTTGGCAGAGTGATTGCCAAACCAGCATGAAGACCTGATTTTGAGCCCCAACTGCATAGTTGGACAGGGTAGCACATAATGTAGCTATCCTCAGCTATATAGGGAATTGGAGATTAGCCTAGGCTAATAGCCCTGACTCAAAATGAAAATGTAGTTGTGATTAAAACTATGTATCAGTGAATTGTTGGCAGAATTTCTTTGTTTTTGTCAAGAAGTTCTTAAGAACTCATTATTTTTCTGTTGCAGTTCTGTCCAGTGTACAGTAATGTTAAAGTATTGCGATGATATGATATATCTCGCAATGGCAAATTGGGAACATGAGAGCATGTTCAGGTGTCAGGGCAGGCACAGAAATTAGAGGACAATTTTCAGGTGTTGGTTCTTGCCTTCCACCTAGTTTGAGGCAGAGTTGTTCACTGTCATGAGCTTCTGAGTTTCTAGTAAATCCTCCCATCTTACGGTCAGCATACTGGAATTACAGAAGCTCACCATGGCTTCTGGCCTTTGAAATAGAATCCAGGGTTGAACTTGGGTACTAAAGCTTGTGCTGCAAGACTTTATCTCCACTAAGGAATTTTTTACAAAAACAAAAACAAACAAACAAACAAAAACTTCCACTGGCTTCTGTGATGGCTTGATAGAGGTGTCCCCCATAAACCTAGGTGTTCTGAATGCTACGTACCCAGCTGATGGAAATTTGTAAATTAAAGCCTTTTAGAGGCAGTGTCTTCTTGGGAAAAGGCTCATGGCTGTTATATCCAGTTTCCACTTGCCAGTGTTTGGCACATTCTCTTGTTGCTTTTGTCCACCTGAGGTTGGATAGGAGGTGATGTCCACCCTCTGCTCATTCCATTGTTTTCCCCTGCATTCATAGAGTTCCCCCTCAGATCTATAAGACAAAATAAATCCTTTTCCCACCAGCTGCTTTTATCAGGTGTACTTTGCGAGCAATGCAATCCTGACTGCAACAGTAAAGTTGGAACCAGAAGTGGAGCTATTGATGCCAGAAACCTGATTCGGTGGCTTTGCCTTTCAGAACTGCTTTGCAGGCAGAATGTGGACAAATTTGAAATCATGGCCTAAAAGAAACCTTGCAGTGCTGTAAGTACAACTTGATGGACTATTCTGATGAGCATTGAAAGATCTAAATGCAATAAGAAATATCAACTGTGAGGTTTGGCTTATAAGGGTGAGAAAGAACTTTGTATAGACTGGGCTAGGATCAGTTTGTGTGAGAGGCTTGCTGTTATGCCTGTGACCTGAGAACTTGTATAGGGTTGTATTTCATAGAAATGGACTACTATGAGCAGAGGGGCATAGCTCAGAAAGAAATGAAATACTTTACACAAAACTTCTGTCTATTCAGCTGCAATTGTTTGACAGATTACAGGCATTGATAATGGGCCAGTTGACCTGCATTGGGACAACAGGAAGAATATAGACTCTTTTGAAGGGTCCCTAATGCTTAAAGAGTATCCTATTCTTCAAAGTCTGCTTTATTCCTCCCTGGATTAACAAATTGGCAGCCCACCTGGTATTGTGGAGTATAAAAAATACAAGAAAGAAAGTGTCATTGAATTTGCAACATTTTTTTTTTCTTGAATGACGATTGGCAGTGTGAACCAGGCTTGTTGGATTACCTGTGTGGAGATCCAGTGGAACTATGAGCATGAACTGTGGGTTGCAGTGAAGACCCAGTGGAGATGCTGGGACTTTGGGATAGCTCCCAGGGAGAACTGCCAGCACCAGAAGTTTTTCCCAAATTGTTAGTAGCCTAGATGGAGGGTCAGAAGTGGAACTCGAGAGAATCATTGTTGGTTAGAATTGACTTGAAGACTCATCATTGTCTAGAGTTGTTGGACTTGAGTTTGATGTTTGCTCTGTTTAAATCTTTTATTGGTTGAATATTTATTTGATATTCCCAGTACCATCTTTTGCAGTGTGAATGTTTATTCTGCACCATTATGGGTTTGGGGGCTTTTTTAGTATTGCAACTCAGTTAAAAGACCTTGGACTATGGGGATCTTTGAACATCATTAGGATTGATAAACACTACAAAGGCTTTTAAAGTTGGATAAATGCACGGCATTTTACATCATGTATGGTTATCAGTTCATGGGGGCCAGGGGCATAATGTGGTGGTTTAATTCCAATGACCCCATAAACTTAGATGTTCTGAATGCTAGGGCCCCATTAAATTAAGTCCTCCTGAATGCAGTGTATTCTTGGGGACGGGCTCATGGGTGTTATAGCCAGTTTCCCCTTGCCAGTGTTTTCACACTCTCCTGTGGTCCATCTGAGGTTGGGCAGAAGGTGATTGTTGTTTTCCCCTGCTGTCATGGAGCTTCTTCACCACCAGTCTGTAAACCAAAATAATCCTGGTTCCCCCCCCCCACAAGCTGCTCTTGGTTGGGTGATTTATGCTAGCAATGTGAACCTGACTACAAGAGCTTCCTTTTGCTTATTTAAGAAAAGCCTTAGGGCTGGAAAGATGTCTTAGCAATTATGATGCTTGCCTCCAAAGTCAAAGGACCCAGATTTGATTCCCCAGGACCACATAAGCCAGATGTACAAGGTGGTGCCCATGTCTGTAGTTTGTTTGCAGTGGCTGGATGCCTTGGCATACCATTCTCTCTCTCTCTCTTTGTCTCTCTCTATCTCTCTCTCTATCTCTATCTCAACCTGCCTGTATTCCTCTCCCAGATAAATACTTTAAAATAAAATAAAAAGCCCTAAACTGATTACCCTTTGATATAATTCTGTTTTTACTTCCAACCAAATTTTGTAGCCTGGTCTCCTGGAGCCCATCATATCTTTATAGAAGTTATTTTGTATTCTCTGTTTCTTGAATGTATCATTTTATCTTTTCTAGGACGCCTGTCATATCCTGTGCTCACTTGTTGAAAGCAAGTATTTTTAAAACTTACATCAGATGTCTTTCCCTGTAGATATAATTGCTCCGCTGCTGTTGAGGTTTCCCTGTGGCCATACACTTGCTCTGTCTACCACTGGAGAAAAATCGAGGGATATATTGTGTTCTGGAAGTCCCTTGATTTCATATTCCCATGTTTTTTATTCTAGTGTGTGTCTATAGTTTGCTCTGATCCAAATTTCTTTCTGGCATCTTAGTTCTGCTTTAGATTTGGGTTTCCAGTTGTACAGACTTTCTCCATGGCCTGTGCTGCTCTTGGTGCTTGGAGTCCTTCCTGAACCTCCCTTGTGGGCTCCAATCCCTTGCCTGGTGTGGTTGCTGCACCCACTGTCTTCTTTGGGAAAGAAATCCCACCAAGTCATACTTCCATTTTGTATAAATATATCTCATATTTCTCTTTCGGCATTTTTTTTTTTGGTCTTGGATCTCCTCTACCTAAACTTTTTTGATGTTTCACTGGAATTATTTATTATTTGTTTATGTTTTTAAGAATGATCATACTCTAGTCCAGGTTGGCCTCAAAATCACAGCAGTCCTCATACCTCTGTCTCCCAAGTGCTGTGATTCAAGGTATGCACCACTACACCCACCCAACTCTGGTGCTATTTTTGATCCACCATCTTTGCAGAATCCCTCAGAAGTATGGGAAAGTCCAAAGCAGCAGCATCCCTTCAGTGTCTCATCCCACACTGGATAATGACCACATGGAATGGAAGTCACATTATGGATTTTTCAGGTGTTTCCTTTGCTTTGAAGCAGTTGAAATGTATTACATTTTAATTTTGGTTTGCCAAATACTAGATATTTTATGCTATTACATGTATTTACATAAAAATATTAAATATATATTGATTTTGTAGCATACAATTTTGGAGACACATATCCAAGTATTAACCCTGTGTAGCTTCTGAGGTCAGATAAGATAAGGTGTGTTGCAGGTGGAATGGCCATAGATTGTATCTTATCATTTCATTAAATTCAATATATCAGAAGTATATTTTTAATATTCCTTGAGAGGTGCTAGAATTTATGCATCTATGAGTGTCATATATGAGGCATATATATTTACATTGTATCTGCATTTTGCTTTTATCTCTCATTATTTTTTAAAATTTATTTGAGAGAGAGAAACAGGGGTGTGGGGGAGAATGGGCATGCCAGGGATTGTAACTACTGAAAACAAATTTCAGAAACTTGTGCCATCTTGTGTACTTGGTTTACATGGGCTCTTGGGAATTGAACCTAGGTCCTTAGACTTCATAAGCTTTCATCTTTCCCACTAAGCCATCTCTCTAGTCCTCTTTATGCTTTTGATATCAAGTTAATAAAGATTTCATAAAATAAGTTGTAAGCTAGATAGTAAAGTGCTTGTCTACTCTGCTTGAACCTTTGGGTATCCCAGTACTACAAAAGATAAGAAATTTTGGGGTCATCTTCTCTTATATTTACTGGAAGAAGTTGAACAGAATTTCTCCTAATTCCTCCTTAATAACTTGGTAGAGTTATGTAGTGAAACCACATAGACATGGGGATTTCCTTCTTGGGACTTTGTGTATTGTGAATGACATGGTAGGTTTTTGGTTTGTTTTCTGTGATTTCATTTATTTGTTTTTTAGACAGTATCCTCATTTGCTGTTGAAATGACTGTATTCACCAGGGTCCTGAGGAAGGCACCATGTTAGGCTCCACATGCAGCTTGTCTCTAGGTGAGCAAGCAGTGTCATTGGCAAACTGGCCCACCATTGGGCTGGTCACCAATTGGGGACCACGTGTACAAACACATGAGCATGTAGGGGAAATTTTAATTGGCTGAGCAAAGACCAGAAAGTAGGCAGAGTGTCCAGCACTCACTGGACCCAAGTTCATCCTGCCCTGATGTACCTGCTGTGCCATCCTGTGGTAATTTCCATTTGAGACCCAACCCCAATTTATACCCATGTGTGAGACTAACAGCCATGACCTGTGTCATATAAAGTGAGTGGAAGCCAGAATGAGTTTCCATTTTTAGCCTTAACCATCAGTAATTGAATGTGGGAATAGCTGCTTGGACAAGAATGAGGTGTGGTGACTGCAGGCCTCTGTGGGTGTGGCAAGATGTCTCCAGGAGAACTGGGGCATACTGGGAACAGCTTCCCATCAAAGTGAGCTTGGAACCAAGGCCTGAGAAGTGCCTAGGAGGAGAATTGTGGGGGTGGGGATCCCAGACTACAGTGAAACTAGCATTATAAAAACTGCTAGGTGTGAGCCCATTCCGAAACGAAATATCAGTGTGTCTAAGGTACAAATAGTGTTGGCAGTCATGAGGAAATGTGAGAGGTTGTAGGCCTTATTTTAGGGATTGGTCAGATAGTGAGGTCAGCTTGTAGGAGATTCCTGAAAGATTAAAGTATATCTTTCTAGAAGTTTTCAGTCCAAATTGAAGATGCTAGCAGGCCTGGTCTACCCAAAAGTTCCAGGTAAGAGTTTCTCTGCCTCTTCCAGGCTTCTCTAGCTCCTGGCTGCCCTGGAGTCTGGGATTGTAGATTTGTCACTTCAGTTTCTGTTCTCTCTTCCCTATCTGGGTTAGTCTTTGGTTCTTTATTTTTATAAAAGTTCTATTTGTGCATTCCAGGCTGGTTTCAAACTTGAATTCTCCTTATGCGGTGTCCAAAATGGGATTACAAGTGTATAATCTGGGCTGGAGAGATTACTTAGTGGTTAAGGTACTTAGCTGCAAAGCCTAAGGATGCATGTTCAACTCTCCAGTTCTCAAGTAAACCAGACACACAGTGACTCAAATGTACAGTGTTGCACATGTACACAACAGGGTATGTGCATCTGGAGTTTGATTGCAGTGGCTGAAGTCCCTGGTGTGTCAGTTCTGTGTATTCCTTCCTCCCACTTGCATAAAAATATAAAATAAAATAAATGCGTATAATCAGAACCATCTTCTGGTCTTTTGTTGTTGTTGTTTTGAGGTAGGGTACTGCTCTAGCACAACCTGACCTGGAATTCACTATATAGTCTCAGGGTGGCTTGAGACTCATGGAGGTCAGCCTTTGTCTGCCTCCCAAGTGACAGGATTAAAGGTATATGCACCATACCTGTCTTCTGATATCTTTATGTCATAATTTCCTCATTTAATGATGCCAATCATATGAAATTGGGACCCATGGTATATTTTCCTTTTAACTCAGCAATCTTTCTGAAGGAACTGTCTACAGTGAATCAGTTCCAGGTGCTGAGTTTCAAAATATGAATTTGGAAGTCAGAGACACAATTTGGCCCACAACAGAAGTGATGGCTACGAGACAGAGAGATGTGAGGGAGAGAGAGGTATGGATATCTCTGTCCTTCACATTCACTCTCACCACCTGTAGTGGTGTACAGGCAGGTGACAGCCAGATATGACTCCTGTTTTCTGAGAGGCACATTGATGTACTTGTCTTCACTTAGTGTCATGTGATGACCTGGGTGTCATCTTTCTGCTGAGAGCAATATCCTTTCTAAGCTCTCCCTTGAGGTCTGAAAAGTGTACATATTACACAAAACTGTGAATTCAGAGTCCTCTTGAGTCATTGGTCTTGGGAGTAGGTTAGCTCACAGACATAAAGCCTCCTTTGCTACCCTAGATGTCCTCCTCTCTTCTTCATGGCCTTGATATCTCAAGTGCACACCTTTCCTCAATGTTCTGAAAGATCCTGGACTCTGGACTCTGAGTACTCCACATTTTCAGTCTCCCAAGATCCCCTTCTTCTTGCACAATTTGTCTAAAGCCCAAGAAACCCAGCAGCTCAAACACCTCTGAGAGGGTGGGGTGGGGAATGAGTGGCTTGCAGCCAGGCACTCTAGTGGGAAGGTGATGGGATGTGATTGAGACAGTGACATTGTGGTACATACATTCTTGGAGCCATGCCAGTGCCATTAAGTGGGCTTCAGGATGGCCTAGCATTGCACATGCACCACCATTGGGAGGATTCTGATTTGGCACATCTTGTACTATCATTATTTTTTGCTGTTGAGACATTCTTGGAAACATCAGTAGGTCAGCCCATTGGATACAGAGTAGCCTCTGGTTTGAAAAGAGTTACTGCATTGTTTTTTTTAATTTAATTTAATTTTTTCTCAATTTTTAAAACATTTTCCAGGATTTAAAACAATAACCCATGGTAATACACTCCATTCCCCACTTTCCCCCTTTGAAATTCATTTCTCCATCATATCCCCTTCCCATCTCAATAAGTCTCTCTTTTATTTTGATGTCATGATCTTTCCCTCCTCTTATGATGGTCTTGTGTAGGTAGTGTCAGGCACTATGAGGTCATGGATATCGAGGCCATTTTATGTCTGGAGGGAGCAAGTTGTAAGGAGTGCTACCCTTCCTTTGGCTCTTACATTCTTTCCACCACCTCTTCCGCATTAGACCCTGAGCCTTGGAAGGACTTACATCTAGGTCCTCTATTCTGTTCCATTGATCTACATGTCTGCTTTTGTGCCCGTACCATGCTGTTTTTGTTACTATGGCTCTGTAATATAGGTTAAAATCAGGTATGGTGATACCACCAACCTTATTTTTGTTGCTCAGTATTATGTTAGATATTCGAGGTTTTCTGTGATGCCAAATGAATTTTTGGATTGTTTTTTCTATTTCCATGAAGAATGCCTTTGGAATTTTGATGGGGATTGTATTAAATGTGTAGATTGCTTTTGTTAAGATTGCCATTTTCACAATATTGATTCTTCAAATCCAGGAACAAGGGATGTTTTTCCACTTGCTAGTGTCTTCTGCAATTCCTCTCTTGTGTGTTTTAAAGTTTTCATTGTAGACATCCTTTACTTCCTTGGTTAGGTTTATTGCAAGGTACTTTATTTTCTTTGATGCAATTGTGAATGAATGGGAGTGATTCTCTGATTTCATCCTCTGTGTGTTTGTGGTTAGCATATAGGAATGCTACTGATTTCTGTGTATTTATTTTGTATCCCGCTACATGGCTGTAGATGTTTATCAGCCTCTAACAGTTTGCTAGTACAGTCTTTAGGGTCCTTTATAGATAGAATCATGTCATCTGCAAATAATGATAACTTGATCTCTTCCTTTGCAATTTCTATCCCTTTTATGTGTGTCTCTTGCCTTATTGCTTTGGCTAAGACTTCCAGTGCTATATTAAATAAAAGTGGGGACAGTGGGCACCCTTGTCTTGTTCCTGATTTTAGTGGAAAAGCTTCTAGTTTTTCCCCATTTTGTACTATTTTGGCTCTAGGCTTGTCATAAATAGCCTTTATTATATTGAGATATGTTCCTTCTATTCCAAGTCTCTGTAGTACTTTTATCATGAAGGGATGTTGGATTTTGTCAAACACTTTCTCTGCATCTAATGAGATGATCATGTGATTTTTGTCCTTCAATCCATTTATATAATGTATTACATTTATTGATTTGCATATATTGAACCATCCCTGCATCTCTGGGATAAACCCTACTTGGTCAGGGTGAATGATCTTTTGGATATATTCTTGTATTCTGTTTGCCAATGTTTTGTTGAGAATTTTTGCATCTATGTTCATGAGGGAGATGGGTCTGTAATTTTCTTTTTTTCATTCCATCTTTGCCTGGTTTTGGTATCAGGGTGATGCTGGCTTCACAGAAGGAGTTTGGTAGAATTCCTTCTTTTTCTATTTTATGGAAAAGCTTAAAAGCAATGGTGTTAGCTCTTCCCTGAAGGTCTGGTAAAATTCAGCAGTGAATCCATCTGGGCCTGGGCTTTATTTAGTTGGGAGATTTTTGATAACTGTTCGGATCTCCATGCTTGTTATAGGTCTATTTAAGTGATTAATCTCATCTTGATTTAATTTAGGTAGGTCATATAAATCAAGGAAATCATCTGTTTCTTTCAGATTTTCATACTTTGTGGAGTATGTGCTTTTATAGTATGTCCCTATGACTTTTTGAATTTCTCTGGCATCTGTTGTGATGTTACCTTTTTCATCTCTATTTTTATTAATTTGTGTCTCTTCTCTCTTTCTTTTGGTCAGATTTGCTAAGGGTTTACCAATCTTGTTTATCCTTTCAAAGAACCAACTCTTTGTTTCATTGATTCTTTGGATTGTTTTTTTAGTTTCTGTTTCATTAATTTCTGCCCTAATCTTTATTATTTCTTCCTGTCTAGTGATTTTTGGTTTGCCTTGTTGTTCTTTTTCCAAGGCTTTAAGGTGAACCATTAGGTCATTTACTTGCAACCTTTCTAATTTCTTAATATAGGCACTTAAAGCTATAAATTTACCTCTTAGGACTGCCTTCATTATGTCCCAGAGATTTTGGCATGTTGTGTTCTCATTATCGTTTGACTCTATAAACTTTTTGGTTTTGCACTTGACTTCTTCATTGACCCATTCATCTTATAGTAATGTGTTGTTTAATTTTCATGATTTTGTGTATGCTCTATAGCCTTTCTTGCTATTGATTTGTAGTTTGATTCCATTGTGGTCAGATAGAATGCAAGGAATTATTTCAATTTTCCTGTATTTGTTAAGATTTGCTTTGTGTCCTAATATATGGTCTATTTTAGAGAATGTTCCATGTGCTGCTGAAAAGTATGTATATTCTGCAGCATTTGGATGAAATGTCCTGTAGATATCTGTTAGTTCCATTCCTTCTATGACCTCATTTAGTCCAGATGCCTCTTTGTTTATTTTTTCCTGGGATGACCTGTCAATTGATGAGAGTGGAGTGTTGAAGTCACCCACTACCACTGTGTTTGGTGTTATCTGTGACCTTAGTTCTAATAGCATTTGTTTGATGAATTTGGGGGCCCCCATGTTAGGTGCATATATGTTTAGGATTGTAATGTCCTCCTGCTGGAGTGTGCCTTTAATCAATATAAAGTGGCCTTCCTTATCTTTCTTAACTAATGTTGGACTGAAGTCTACCTTGTCAGATATTAGGATAGCTCCCCCTGCTTGTTTTCTAGGTCCATTTGCTTGAAACACTGTTTTCCAACCTTTCGCCCTAAGATAGTGTCCATCCTTTGTAGAAAGGTGGTTTTCTTGGAGGCAACAAATTGAAGGATCCTGCTTTTTAATCCAGTCTGTAAACCTACAATCCTATCAGGATTACAGCAGATTACTCAACACAAACTTTAAACACCAGAAGGTTGTGGAGTGATGTATTCCAAGTTCTGAAAGATAACAACTGTCATCCAAGGTTACTTTATCCTGCAAAGCTATCCATTCAAATAGACGGAGAAATAAGGACATTTCATGACAAAAGCAGGCTAAAGGACTATTTGAAGTCTAAACCAGCTCTACAGAAATACTTGAAAGAATCCTCCATGCTGAAGAAAAAGAAAAGCACACATATAAGGAACCGGGAAAAAACAGACAATACTCAAATACTAGTTAACACAAGAGAGCAAAGGTAAAACTGGAAGAACTACAAAGAAATGGCAAAAATGAATACATGCCTTTCACTAATACCTATTAATATCAACGGCCTCAATGCCCCAACCAAAAGACATAGGTTTGCATTCTTAATGATATGCCATGGCAGAAGAGGGATAAAAGAAAGTAGATGAGGTGGGATATAATCCCCTGGAAGTTTAGAATTCAAGGGAGAACCTCATTACTGTAGCAGTGAGTCCCACAATGTTGTGGCATAATGTAAGGGGGTAACTTAGTCAGATGAGGGATTTGAGGGGGAAGGGGAAAAACACCTGGACAGCAGAGTTGAAATTAACACTGGTGGGTTTGCTGAGAGGGGAGAGGACAGAGTGAATGAAGTCTTAGTTACCAAATCTATGGAAGCCACAGGGACACAGAAGAAGCAGGGTCATCTTCAGAGGCATGAGAGAGCAGACAACTGACATAGAACTTTCACCATTACAGATATAATAGAAAGGATATTAGCATAGCAGTTGCTAAAAGTGGGTGTGAACATATGGCTGATACAGGGGCTTGTATGAAAAGTTAATTTACATTTTCAGTCAGGACATAAGCATGTGAAGAGGAGGGTCTGGTGGTTGAGTAAGCTTATATGCTATATGTCCATTCCTGCTGTCCTATTCATGCCTGCCCTCTATAACCCCTCACATTATCTTCATTAACATATCTGTTCCTGTAACTACCCCTCTCTTGTCAAGAGCAGGCAGCCCTGAGTCTATGGAATGCACAGAGTGTGGGAGAAAGTGGGCTTTGGTAAAAGGGGAAAGAAGAATTGCCTTTGCATAGTAGATCACAGCGTCCTCCCCTCTGATTTTCTCTGCCAAGTACTCTGATCTGGAAAAGCAGGATAGTCAGTCATATGGATTGAAGGGAGACACATACAGATCACATATGTCTCTTTTAGGAAGACACTTAGGCTAGGGGAGACTGAAGGCACCAAGAACAAGTGGACAAGGTCACATGATCTGGAATAACAGGAAGGATGTCCCCATGTGTGATTGAGGCTTGTATTTCATGTACAAAGTACCTTCATGTACATCATCCCATACAACCCTCAACAGCATCTGTGATGATCAGATGTCAGTGGTTTCCTGTGAGATAATGAACATCCAGGATAAAAGACTGTCAGGAGACCAAAACTCTAACTCCAAAGCAACGATACACAACTCTTTTCTGGGCATCACCCTTGGGAACTGTGTGAGCAGCACCCACTGCCCGGGTTGGGCATCACTGCTATTAGTGAGTAGAGCATCAGCTCTGAGAAGTGTCTTAAGTCTCAATGTGTTCTGTGAGTCTGTCCCCTCAGAACTGTTTCTGAGACAGAGTGTGCCCTCATATGACACCTTCATATCATAGACCTGATGCCTTCTGCAAATGACAGGAGGGGCACACCTGGAACGATCAGGCCCAAGAGGCAGGGTCCTACGCTTAAATGTTTTCTTCCTTCCTCAGCCATGTGCTGCCCCTGCGAACAGAAAGGATAGAATAAGTAGTTGGAGTTTATTCATTTTATCTATAGGATGTGTGCATTTTCATTTACCTGGAATGCAGCATTAGATTAACAAGATTTATCCCTTCATTTTATTAACTTTCAGAGGTGATTGCGTAGGTTCTGTTTGCTCTATTGAAACTATGGAGAATCTTGCCTGTTAGGTCCATACTTGGTGTTTTCAGTCACAAATCTTGTGTTCAGCTATGGTATCTGAGGTAAGTAGTCAACAATGCTCCCTCTGAGGACCCTGGGTCCAGGGGACAAAGCTCAGGCTCCAGGCTCTGATGGGGGCTCTCAGCTGTCAGCACAGCTCTCCAATCAGCAGAAGGTGGAAATGTGCATGTCCCCGAATGTCAAGGGATGCTGTTTCCCCCTCAGAGGACCTCCACTCCTTAACAAAGGCAGTAAAACCAGGAATCAGTGTTGTTGGCTACATTATCCTGGCCTTTTCATTGACACCAGTAGAGGTAGCTTGTAGGCTCCAGATGAAAACCTTAGGTCACCAGTTGCTTCCCACACACGTACATACCTCTCGGCCTCATGAGCCACAAATATTTCTGTCCTCTTCTCCATGTCCCATCTACAAGGACATACAGATGCATTCAGTAACACAAGAACAGAAATGAGAAACATAAACATAAATAAATAAACCTCTCAGGGGGTCATCATACTTCCTTACGTTTCTGATGTCCTTACTTTTCAAGGGTGATGGTAAGAATACTGTATCAGTTACTACAGGTAATCAAGAAGCAACCCCACTATTCTGAGAAAGGTGCAGTTGGGGTCTGTGTCCAAGAAAGTTGAGCCAGAGCTCAGCCATGGTTCAGTATGGCTATTCAGCAAAAAGAGAATCTTCTCTATAGTTTGAATCTCAAGGCTGCCTGAGACAACTGAGTTCTGAGGTTGCCTAGGCAGCAGCAGGTATGCATCATAGTGCAGGGAAGAGTCACAGAGGGCTTATGAGGGTGGGAGAGGAGAGACATCACCCCTCCTCCACCACCACAAGCCCTGCAAAGCCTTCTCCCCAAGGATCCTGCTCCATTTTTCATATAGATAGATAGATAGATAGATAGATAGATAGATAGATAGATAGATGTGGGAACTTCTATGGTTACAGAAAACAAACCATGGTATTTCCCTTTCCTCCCCCACTTTTCCCTTTGTAGCTCTGCTGTCTGTCATATCCCCTCCCTCTCTCCATTAGTCTCTCTTTTAATTTGATGTCATCATCTTTTTATCCTAGTATGAGGGTCTTGTGAAGGTATTGCTAGGCATTGCGAGGTCTTGGATATCGAGGCCAATTTCTTTCTGGACAGTTTTAGGTAAGAAGTGGTACCCTTCCTTTGGCTCTTCCATTCTTTCTGCCACTTCTTCTGCAATGGACCCTGAGCCTTAGAAGGTGTGAGATGTGTCAGTGCTGGTCACATCTCCATCCCTTCTTCTCAGCACTATGTTGCCTTTTGGGTCATCCCAATGGTCATAGACATCTAAAAAGAGAAGCTTCTCTAGCCAGAAGTGAGAGTATCCTGCTGTATTTTTCATTCACCTGTTCCTCATATCATGCTTCTCAGGGAATTTTCCTTGTGCAACCAGATGTTCCTCAATGCCTTTTACTTTTTATAGCCTTTGATTTGTAAACTACCAATTCCCTTGCTTAGAAAGCCTGACATTATGCCTGGAAGTTTTGATTTTTGTCATACATTTGAGTGTCAGGAGCAAGCACAAATGTCCTCCAGTATATCTTACCTACTTCAGTAATGGTTTTCCCTTTCACTAGTTTAAGATGCACAACACAAATTATTTTACATTTGTATATCTTAGTGACTATAAAATAGGAAATGCATGTGATTCAGTCACCCTGCAATGGCTTTAGTTAGAAGGATGTACTCAAATCACAAAACTAAAATAAATACAGAATTAATGTACCTGCTTAAAACCTCAAGCATGCTTGTGTGTCAAGTTATATATTTTTTCTTTATTTAGCCAAACTTCAGGCATTGTTCAATACACACACACACACACACACACACACACACACACACTTACTTTGACAGACCAGTAGAGTATTTTCATACCTAAGAAAAATAAATAATTACTCCTTTACTTACATTGTCTCACTTTTTGACCCCAACACTACCAAAACTACAGAGTTCTTGAACAGTTCACTTCAGCAATTTTTAAAGAGCTATATCATTCTCTTAATGTATTACTAACTGACAATAAGCTAAGTGCTACATTCCACAGTCCTTGGTGTCAGAATTTAGCACAGAAGGGTCAAAGCCCAACGGAAGACCCATGGGATTGAGAAACATTCTTTGATAAACCATGTGGACATGTAACTCTGATATTTTCTGAATGTGTGTCACCACAAGAGAATGTTTAAGAAGATTTTGTCTGCATAATCATCCTGTTGATGTCTGAAACTGAATAGCCTACCAATAACAACTTCTTTAAGCAGAGCTCTTCTAACTTACATAAACTCCAAATTCCATACCCAACAGTAGCAGACAGGGGCATGGGAAGGTGTGTGATTGGTGCCCTTTGCACATTATAGTGAAGAGAAAAGGATGCTAGCCTGTTTCAAATTCAAATGAAAATTTTCAGGTATCCAAATTCATATTTCCATTCAAATTAATCTGGATAACTCTAGACTTAGCCTCCTACAGAAATGGGATGGGACACAAGAGGGTGGGCCCCAGAAGGAAAATCACTGAAACAAATCTTTCTATAGGAAAGAGAAGACAAGGGTAGGCTTGCTCCTAGGCTCCTAAGGACTGATTTGTTTTTTCCATTCTTTTCCTGTTCAGGGTATTGTGTATTTGAGAATGATCATGTAGAAGTTAGATCCAGCACTGCAATAACAGTTCTTTGTTTGCTTGCAAAGTGGGGTGGGAATGGATTGCATTCTACAATAACATCTTGTCTTGTAAAAAGCTAAAATGTTTGATCCCTCACCAAGCCCATGGTATATGACCCTTGCTAAATGAGTAAAGGGATAAGTGAATGTCCTAAATAACTAACTACTCAATCTGTCCATTATGTCCATGAGCTCATTAATGAACTGTGATGGCAGATGCTGGCCCAACACTGATTCACTGGAAGAATTCCAGAACTGTTTTGTGAAGAAGGCACTGAAGTGAAATGTATGCCCCATCCTTCTTTCTACTTTATCATCTCCAGTCACAAATTCCTATTTAAATTTTATTTGTTTATTTTTTTTTTAATTTGACTTATTCACTTAAGAGAGAGAGAGAGAGAGAGAGAGAGAGGGAGAATGGGTGCCCCAGAGCTTCCAGCCACTGCAAACAAACTCTGGGCACATGTGCCAACTTGTGCATATGGCTTACATGGGTCCTGGGGAATCGAACTTTGGTCTTTTGGCTTTGCAGAAAAATACCTTAACTGGCAAGCCGTCTTTTCAAGCCCCCATTTCAAATTTAAATAAAACTGAGTAATATGAGCCCTTGGACTCAAGGGTATCACATGTTCTGTGCACAAAAGCAATAGCTTCCCATGCAATTATCTTTGAAGTGTTTTGATCTATATACAATCTTCAGAATAAAATGTATTACTTCTCTCTTTCTTCACATGAAGAATTTTTCCCTACGTCTCCCAACTAGTAAGTTTATATTAGATTTAAGCCCATATTGATCCAGCATTCCTACTATTGTGCTGAACCACTACTCAACTGCTAAGTACAAGAATTACCTGGGCTGTGGATTCAATGAGGAATGCAGAATCCAACCAGAAACATTGAGCCCGCCAAAGTATTCCCTGGGTGGGGAGACAGCTTGATCATTAATGTGTGTGCCTCATAAGCATGCAGACCTAAGTTCAAGATGCAGAAGCTCCTTTAGAAAGTGAGGCAAGGAGATGGCTCAGAGCTAAGAGCCCTTGCCACTAAAGCATGAGGACATTTCAGGCCAGAAACTTCCAAGTCTGACTCCTCAGAACCTATGTACAAAGCCGAGTATGGGTACAAATATCTGTAACCCCAGTCCATGGTCGGTGGAAGGTGGAGATCAAGAAGATCTGGGGTTTGCTGGTGGACTGTAGCTCCAGGTTGAGGGAAAGACCCCATCTCAACAAAGAAATACACGGATACATGATTCAAGATGGACACTGAAAGGAATACCCCCTTGCCTCTGTGCACACGTACAAAAAAGGAAAAGAATAAAAACTGGAATTGAGGATATGCTTGCTTGCAACATTGCTGGCCTGAGTTTCATTCGCTGGTACCTACATAAAGCCAAACTCAAAATGGCTCACATATCTGTGATCCCAACATACATATGTCAATGTGAGGTGGAACCAGGAAAATCTGGAAACTCAAAGGCCAGCTAAACTGGAATAGAAAAAAAAACAAGGGAGACCTTGACTCAAGCATGGTGCATGCAGAAGTCAAACACTCCAAAACTCCATGCATATGCAGTGGTACGTGCAGTGCCCATACACATACCCACACACCACATGCCTACACACACACACACACACACATACACATTCACTCACTCACACACACACTCACAAACAACTGAGCTGCTGGTGCAAAAATGTACTCCCCGTGCTAGCTAGCAGTAGGCAGGTCTCCGAAGCTCATTGGGTGACTACTCCAGCCTCCATGGCAAGCTGCCAACCACTGAGAGAACTATCTCACAAAAAAGTGGAGAGTATTATGAGAAATGACACTCAAGGTTGCCTTCTGGACCTCTACACACATGCGCAAACTCATTCATACGTATGTGTGCAAAAGTATACACAACCGTGCACGCGCATACACACAGATGTAAACTCTTCCAGTGGTTTGTATCCACAATTCTCTGGTTACAGAGTGTATTTCTGACTTCACACATGGTCTTGTGTGACTAAGGCCAGCATTGGTCTAAGATCGCACACAACAAATATCACTGCTGTCGTCAGTGAACCATACATACCCACACCCAGCTGCATGCATGGTAGCATTGTACCAGGGCTTTTCATTACCATCAGCTCCAGAATCTCCCAGGAGCAGAGGCCACAGGTCTCCCTGTGAATAAATAAGACTAGAGGCTGAATCTTGGGAAGAAACTTCTCCTCAGATGTAATTAGAGGAACACTCTTAAAGGCAGCATAGGTCAGACATGCATGGCCAGAGACCCCAAGCTCCTGACCCTCACATTTCCCACACAATGTAAAGCCAGACATTCTGATAGGGCAACACAGCTAACCTCAAGGGCAGGGTTCTTTAACAGGCCCTGTCATCAGAGATCTGAAAGCTCAAGAATCAGTGAATAGGAGACTCTAACTCCAAACACAAGACCTGGCAGAAGAATGATGGATCAGGACATTTGGTGTTTCAGTGAAGTGCTGCAAATGAGCATCCTCTGCTGCAGATGACAAAAGGGCACATACATGTGCATACACACATCACAACACATCGCACACACATGCCCAGAAACAAATGGAAAAATAATTTCTACAAGTGGCTGGGGATGTAACTTAGAGTGTTGAGTGCTTGACTCGCATGCACAAATACTTCCATTCAATCCTCAGCACTGCATAAGCCAGACATAGTGGTGCAGGTCTGTCATCCCAACACTGAGGAAGTAGAGGCAGGAGTTCAAGGTCATCCTCAGCTACATTTCGAATTCCTGGCAGCCAGAAATACATGAAGTACTATCTCAAAAAAAATAAGTAAATGAAAGTAAGGCGCTGGGGACAAGGCCAAGCAGTTAAAGGCACTTGCTTGCAAAGCCTGCTGGTCTGGGTTTAATTCCCCATTACCCATGTAAACCCAGATGCACAAAGTAGTGCATATGTCTGCAGTTTGTTTATGGTGGCAAGAGGCTCTAACATGCCTGTACTCTTTGTCTTTCTCTCCCTCCTAAATAAATAGATAAAATTTAAAAGAGTATGGAGGGAGACAGAGTCTGATGGGATGAAAACAGAAAACATGTCTATTCATCTTTCTCTTATCCTAGGCTAACATTTCATTCAAGAGCAGTCCAAGTCACATCTCTTTCCTTTAATTTCTTGATGTTTTTTTTTTTTTTCTGAAACAAGGTGTGATACTACAGCTCAGGCTGGGTCCTGACTCACAGTACTCCTCCATCCACAGCCTCTCTAGTGCTGGGCTTCAGCCTCCCTCATATGGAACTATAGGAGCAAGACACCCTATGAGCTATCACATATCTTTTAGTTTTTAAATGTTTTACTCATGTATTTATTTTCCAAGACTGAGAGAGAGAGAGAGAGAGAGAGAGAGAGAGAGAGAGAGAGAGAGAGAGAGAGAGCATGCAGAGCCTCTTGATACTGCGAACAAACTCCACTTGCATGTGCCACTTTTTGCATTTGGCGTTATGTAAATAATGGGGAGCTGAACCAAGGCAATGAAGCACCTTTAACCACAGAGCCAACATCCTAGCCTTCATGTATTCTTTCAACATGCTGTAACCTATAATTAGGGTGCATAAATCATAACCATGCTGCTATGACATGACTTGACAACACAGACCTCATCTAGGTCCTGACTCAGCCTGACCAAGGTGTCCAGGTGAAACATGGGCAGTGATTAGTCATGAGATCCAGGTGTCCCCTGACACTCATTTCTACATATAAGGAGGTTCCAACTGGGGCACTAAAGTGCTTCCTTGCAATGCCTGGGGGCCCAGGTTCAATTCCCCAGTATCTGCATGAAGCCAGAGGAACAAAGTGGCACATACAGGTGGAATTCATGTGCAGTGACAAAGAAGGCCTGGCTTGTGTTCTCTCTCATGCTCCCTCTCTCACTCTCCTCCCAAATAAATAATAAATAATAAAAGTACCTTAAGTATAAGGAAGGTTTCTAACTTTGTCCTCTAAAATTAGAGCAGTTCACTAGGTTTATAACGAATCCATCAAGTTATGTATGTGTACATGTATATTTATGTGTATATGTATTATGTGACCTACATGACACACCTTGATCAAGATAGGGAATCTTTCTATTACCCTCAAGAAAAATCCCTTATGCCCTTCTCAGTCAACAACTCCACCAACACCTCAGTATTTATTTATTTTTCTAATGATGGTTTACATTGATTATCAACTTTATGGGACCAAGAATCATCTGTGAGGGATGACCCAGACTGGGATGAGGTGGGAATGCTCATCTTAACTGTGGGCAGCACCTTGCCATGGGAAGAGGTTCTGGACTGTATGAAAAGGAGAAAGAGGGCTGCGCACCAGCATTCATTGTTCTCTGCTTCCTCAGTGTGGTCATTTGAATTTATGTCCCCAAATAGACTCAAATGTTTTACTAAAGCTTGTAACTTGGATTTCCAGCCACCTAGCTGGAAAAGTTGTCAGTGTGCACACATTCTCGAGTCCAGCCCTAAGGTGTTACCGGGGCCAGATCAGTTTCCAGTCTAAAGTATACAGAGTGCTTAAGTGCTGCCTGGGCTTCCCAGAGTGAGGTTGCTTATGGTGCTACTGGTGGTTTTTCTCTCTTGGTAGATTTGGCAAAAGGGGCCAGCTTCTTCTGCCATTATGGAACTTCCCCTGGGCCTGCAAGTCTGAAATAAATCCCTTCCTCCCATAGCTGTGTCTGATTAGACTGGTTTATTTAACTGTTTATGTAGACAGAGTAATAGTGCAATAATACAAAAATCTATTTATTGGAGGATTATTTCATTTTACATAAATATTATTTTCTGAGTTCTGAATTTCATTAAATGGAGAACTTAAATTGTGGACCATTGTCTTTACATACCTCATAAAATAAAATTTGTTTTTATGGTTTTTATTAGTTTTGAATTTTTATTTTACATTTTTATGCAGAACATTCACATTTATATGGAAAAACAAATTCTTGAAATTATCACATATATCTTTTGAAAAAAGTTAAAAGATTAACAGTTAAATATTATCCATGTTTTGTAGTACGATATCTCAAAATTTGTGTAAATGTTGTATATTTCAGATGTCAGTATTTTCATCTTTTAAAAATATGTTGGAAGGCTATATGTTCTAATTTTAGTTATTTATAAATAATATTTTGGGATTATAATCATTAATGTTTGAAAAAATTCTGAAATTAAAATAATTCATTACATATGAATGCTATTTAAAGCCAAATGATAGTGTGCCCACTAGAACTTTGTTCAAAATGTGTCACATCCATCTGTTACACATCACCTATGTCTGTTTAACACTTTAGCAGTGGAGTGTCACAACGGCCACAGAGACTGTGAGACCATAAAGCTGAAAGGATCTATATCTGGCCCATTACAAATAAATATACTATAGCTAATTTACATACTGTCGCCCTAGTGGCCTCTGTGCAGGTTGGCAGTTCCAGGCTCCATCCTGGTAAGCAATTCTCCTCAGGGAGTATGCAAATGCTGTTGTGGAACTGTTTTTTTAATGGCAGCAGAAAATCAGTATCATCTCCTGATATTTTTACTTCACTATTCTCCCCTGATTTTCTCCTTCTGTGTATGTGCCTGACTCCTAAGCACAGCTTCTGCTGGGACCCTGTAGTATCCAACATCCATTCTAAAATGATGATCTCTGTGGTGAGGTGAGCATGTTATTTTCATAGGATACTATTGATCAAAAGCTTTCCTTCACTGTTCCTCATTTGATCCCACCCATTTCTTATGATCTGAAATACCTGGTGGTAGAAATTTTGAGGCATTGAGTCATATTTCTGTAGGATTAATAGATTTCCAGATCTTCCCACCCTCATCTCAAGACATGTTATACATTCTCATGACATGTTTTACTTTATCATAGGTGTCCCAGGTCAGCTACTAACATCTTTTCCAACATCTCATATTCCTACTGCTCTGTCATAGTTCTTACTGTCACAGCATTTGTGTATCCTACACCTGGTTTTAATGGGAGATGATTTTTAGATCTCTGAGTCCAAATCCCACTGGCTGGCTCATCTCCAAGACTGTGTAGTTTCTTTAATGTGAGTGCAAAGTTACTTACAGCTCTGGAAGGCCACCACAGGCAAATAAAATCATTAAATCATGGTTTACTGCTTATGATTTTGGCAGGAAAAAATTGATCTATTCAGAGGAAGACACTTTGGGTAGAATAGCATTTTATTTAATAATTCACTAAACCCACCCCAAAATAAAAGTGTTAATTCATTTACTTTCCCATCTATTGAGAATGCTAAAGAAACATTTAACTTCATACATATGAAGATACAGAGTCAAAGATAATCATATTGTATGCAAATCAGGTTATGAGGGATATTAACTAAAGCCACAACTTGAGAAAGATAATTGTTGGCATTCACAATTTAAACCAGGAACTGGAGGAACATTTTTTTTCTCCATTTTTATTAATATTTTCCATGATAACAAAAAAAATCCCATGGTATTACCCTCCCCCCTTTCCCCTTTGAAATTCCATTCTCCATCATATCCCCTCCCCATCTCAATCTTTCTACTTACATATATACAATACCAACCTAATAAAAGCCCTCCTCCCTTTCTTTCTCTTCCCTTTCTATCTCCTTTTTTAACTTACTGGCCTCTGCTACTGAGTTTTTTCCTTCTCGCACAGAAGCCCAATCATCTCTAGCTAAGATCCACATATGAGGGAGAACATGTGGCGCTTGGCTTTCTGGGCCTGGGTTACCTCACTTAGTATAATTCTTTCCAGATCCATCCACTTTTCTGCAAATTTCATAACTTCATTTCTCTTTACTGCTGAGTAAAACTCCATTGTATAAATGTGCCATATCTTCATTATCCACTCATCAGTTGAGGGACATCTAGGCTGGTTCCATTTCCCAGCTATTATAAATTGAGCAGCAATAAACATGGTTGAGCAAGTATCTCTAAGGTAATGAGATGAGTCCTTAGGATATATGCCTAGGAGAGCTATAGCTGGGTCATATGGTAGATCAATCTTTAGCTGCTTTAGGAACCTCCACACTGATTTCCACAATGGCTGGACCAGATTGCATTCCCACCAACAATGTAGAAGGGTTCCTCTTTTTCCACATCCCCGCCAACATTTATGATCATTTGTTTTCATGATGGTAGCCAATCTGACAGGAGTGAGATGGAATCTCAATGTAGTCTTAATCTGCATTTCCCTGATGACTAGGGATGTAGAACATTTTTTTAGATGCGTATATGCCATTCGTATTTCTTCCTTTGAGAATTCTCTATTTAGCTCCATTTCCCATTTTTTGATTGGTTTGTTTGATTCCTTATTATTTAACTTCTTGAGTTCTTTGTATATCTTAGATATTAATCCTCTATCAGATATATAGCTGGTGAAGATTTTTTCCCATTCTGTAGGTTGCCTCTTTGCTTTCTTCACCGTGCTCCTTTGCAGTGCAAAATCTTTGTATTTTCATGAGGTCCCAGTGGTTAATCTGTGGTTTTATTGCCTGAGCAATTGGGGTTGTATTCAGAAAGTCTTTGCCAAGACCAATTTGTTGAAGGGTTTCCCCTACTTTTTCCTCTAGCAGTTTCAGAGTTTCAGGTCTGATGTTAAGGTCCTTAATCCATTTGGACTTAATTCTTGTGCACGGAGAAAGAGAAGAATCTATTTTCATCCTTCTACAGATATATATCCAGTTTTCCCAACACCATTTGCTGAAGAGGCTGTCTTTTCTCCAATGAATATTTTTGGCATTTTTATCAAATATCAGGTGGCTATAACTACATGGGGTTACATTTGGGTCCTCTATTCTGTTCCATTGATCTACGAGTCTGCTTTTGTGCCAGTACCATGCTGTTTTTGTTACTATGGCTCTGTAGTATAGGTTAAAATCAGGTATGGTGATACCACCAGCCTTATTTTTGTTGCTCAGTATTATTTTAGATATTCGAGGTTTTTTGTGATTCCAAATGAATTTTTGGATTGTTTTTTCTATTTCCGTGAAGAATGCCTTTGGAATTTTGATGGGGATTGCGTTAAATGTGTAGATTGCTTTTGGTAAGATTGCCATTTTCACAATATTGATTCTTCCAATCCAGGAACAAGGGATGTTTTTCCACTTCCTAGTGTCTTCTGCAATTTCTCGCTTGAGTGTTTTAAAGTTCTCATTGTATAGATTCTTTACTTCCTTAGTAAGGTTTATTCCAAGGTACTTTATTTTTTTTGATGCAATTGTGAATGGGAGTGATTCTCTGATCTCATCCTCTGTGTGTTTGTTGTTAGCATATATGAAGGCTACTGATTTCTGTGTATTTATTTTGTATCCTGCTACATGACTGTAGGTTTTTATCAGCTCTAACAGTTTGCTAGTAGAGTCTTTAGGGTCCTTTATATATAGAATCATGTCATCTGCAAATAATGATAACTTGACCTCTTCCTTTCCGATTTGTATCCCTTTTATGCATGTCTCTTGCCTTATTGCTATGGCTAAGACTTCCAGAACTATATTAAATAAAAGTGGGGACAGTGGACACCCTTGTCTTGTTCCTGATTTTAGTGGAAAAGCATCCAGTTTTTCCCCATTTAGTAATATGTTGGCTGTAGGCTTATCATAAATAGCCTTTATTATATTGAGATATGTTCCTTCTATTCCCAGTCTCTGTAGGACTTTTATCATGAAGGGATGTTGGATTTTGTCGAATGCTTTCTCTGCATCTAATGAGATGATCATGTGATTTTTGTCCTTCAACCCATTTATATAATGTATAACATTTATAGATTTGCGTATGTTGAACCATCCCTGCATCTCTGGGATAAAGCCTACTTGGTCAGGGTGAATGATCTTTCTAATGTATTCTTGTATTCTGTTTGCCAATATTTTGTTGAGAATTTTTGCATCTATGTTCATGAGGGAGATTGGTCTGTAATTTTCCTTTTTTTTTCTATCTTTGCCTGGTTTTGGTATCAGAGTGATGCTGGCTTCATAGAAGGAGTTTGGTAGAATTCCTTCCTTTTCTATTTCATGGAAAAGCTTAAGAAGCAATGGTGTTAGCTCTTCCCTGAAGGTCTGGTAAAATTCAGTAGTGAATCCATCTGGGCCTGGGCTTTTTTTAGTTGGGAGATTTTTGATAACTCTTAGGATCTCCATGCTTGTTATAGGTCTATTTAAGTGATTAATCACATCTTGATTTAATTTAGGTAGGTCATATAAATCAAGGAAATCATCCATTTCTTTCAGATTTTCATACTTTGTGGAGTATATGTTTTTATAATATGTCCCTATGATTTTTTGAATTTCTCTGGCATCTGTCGTGATGTTACCTTTTTCATCTCTAATTTTATTAATTTGTGTCTCTTCTCTCTTTCTTTTGGTCAGATTTGCTAAGGGTTTATCAATCTTGTTTATCCTTTCGAAGAACCAGCTCTTTGTTTCATTAATTCTTCGTATTGTTTTTTTGGTTTCTATTTCATTAATTTCTGCCCTAATCTTTATTATTTCTTCCCGTCTACTGATTTTTGGTTTGCCTTGTTCTTCTTTTTCCAAGGCTTTAAGGTGAAGCATTAGGTCATTTATTTGCGACCTTTCTAATTTCTTAATATAGGCACTTAAAGCTATAAATTTACCTCTTAGAACTGCCTTCATTGTGTCCCAGAGATTTTGGTATGTTGTGTTCTCATTATTGTTTGACTCTATAAATTTTTTGATTTCCTTCTTGATTTCTTCATTGACCCATTCATCATTTAGTAATGTATTGTTTAGTTTCCATGATTTTGTGTATGCTCTATAGCCTTTCTTGCTATTGATTTGTAGTTTGATTCCATTGTGGTCAGATAGAATGCAAGGAATTATGTCAATTTTCCTGTATTTGTTAAGATTTGCTTTGTGTCCTAATATATGGTCTATTTTAGAGAATGATCCATGTGCTGCTGAAAAGAATGTATATTCTGCAGCATTTGGATGAAATGTCCTGTATATGTCTGTTAGGTCCATTCCTTCTATGACCTCGTTTAGTCCAGATGCCTCTCTGTTTATTTTTTCCCGGGATGACCTGTCAATTGATGAGAGTGGGGTGTTAAAGTCACCAACTACCACTGTGTTTGGTGTTATCTGTGATCTTAGTTCTAACAGTGTTTGTTTGATGAATTTGGGAGCCCCCATGTTAGGTGCATATATGTTTAGGATTGTAATGTCCTCCTGTTGGAGTGTGCCCTTAATCAATATAAAGTGACCTTCCTTATCTTTCTTGACTAATGTTGGAGTGAAGTCTGCCTTGTCAGCTATTAGGATAGCAACCCCTGCTTGCTTTCTGGGTCCATTTGCTTGAAACACCGTTTTCCAACCTTTCACCCTAAGATAATGTCCATCCTTTGTAGAAAGGTGAGTTTCTTGGAGACAACAAATTGTAGGGTCCTGCTTTTTAACCCAGTCTGCAAATCTATGTCTTTTGGTTGGAGCATTGAGGCCATTGATATTAAGAGATATTATTGAAAGATGTGTATTTATGCTTGCCATTTTGTTTTTTTTTTTTTTTTTTTTGTGGTTCTGGTTCTACCTTTGCTCTCTTGTATTAACTAGTATTTGAGTGTTGTTTGTTGTTTTCCAGGTTCCTTATATGTGTGTTTTTCTTTCTCTTCGGCATGGAGGATTCTTTCAAGTATTTTGTGTAGAGCTGGTTTTGTCTTCAAATACTCCTTTAGCCTGCTTTTGTCATGGAATGTCCTTATTTCTCCATCTATTTGAATGGATAGTTTTGCAGGATAAAGTAGCCTTGGTTGACAGTTGTTATCTTTCAGAGTTTGGAATACATCACTCCAAGCCCTTCTAGCTTTGAAAGTTTGTGTTGAGTAATCTGCTGTGATCCTGATGGGCTTGCCTTTGTAGGTAACTTGATTTTTCTCTCTAATTGCTTTCAATATTTTTTCTTTGGATTGTGTGTTTGGTAGTTTGATTATAATATGGCGAGGAGAGGTTCTTTCCAGGTTTTGTCTGGCTGGTGTTCTAAATGCTTCCTGTATCTGCATTGGCACCTCTTTCCCAATTTGGGGGAAGTTTTCTTCTATGATTTTGTTGAAGATGCCTACTATACCTTTGGATTGAAATTCTTCTCCTTCTACTATACCCTGAATTCTTATATTTGATCTTTTCATAGTGTCCCGAATATCTTGAAATTCCCATTCATACTTTTCTATTAGTTTGTCTTTCTCTTTGTTGGATTGTATTAGATCTGCCACCTGGTCTTCTAGCTTAGATATTCTGTCCTCTCCTTCATCCATTCTACTGGTGAGATTTTCTACAGAGTTTTTTATTTCATTAACTGTGTTCTTCATTGCTAGTAATTCTGACTGGTTTTTCTTCATTATTTCTATTTCCTTATTTATGTCTTGTATTGATTTCTTTATTTTGCTAAATTGGTGTCCTGTATCTTCTCTGATTCCTTTGATTTCTTCTTTGAGTTCATTGAACATATTTACAATCATTCTTTTGAAATCTTTCTCAGGCATTTTCTCTAACTCGTTTTCACTAGAGGTCATTTCTGAAGCATTGATGCTTTTTGGTGGATTTATATTGCCTTGGTTTTTGGTGTTTCTTGTGTTATAATGTATATATTTTTGCATCTTGGATTAAGTTACTGCTTAGATTTTCCAGTTAGCTGGGTATCCTTTGCTGTATCTATTGATCTGATATTGTATATCTTCTATGTAGGAGATTAAGATGTTAGGTGTGGCTCTTACCACTCTCAGAGTATCTAGACACGTGGTCCTAGGGGTTAAGTTTGTGGAGGAACATTTTAAGGGAGGATTGCAATTCACTTTTTATTATCCAATTTAACTTGTGCTAAATGTACAATCAGAAAATTATGAGGAAGGAATAATAAATCATAAAAGGATTAAGCTGGTATTAAGTACCTAATTTATAGACTTGTACACTTTTAGTTTCTGCCATTTTGCTGATTAAAATGCATACTCTTTAGTATTCCACATGAACAAACACTTCAACTCTAATTTTTTTCCAAAATGCATTAACAACCCTTTGATATATTACTTAATGATGTGAAAGATATTTTAAGTGAAATAATACTGATAGGGTATGAGGTTAAACTTCCCTCTCTAAAGCTTGTTATACACAATCTACATCTGCATTTAATAGTTTCCTTGGATCTCTAGTAGTATCTTGACTAAGCATAGCACACTTTGATTTGCATGAACTGAAATACATACTTTAGATTTTTGTGACGTCCTCAAATGCAGGACAAATACCTAAAGAGCACACAAAATGACTTTTAAAAGTTACAGGAAAGCATATGTTAAAAGTTTGAATTGCCTTGAAAAATGATAGCCTCAGGGCTGGGTTAGAAAACTAGATCAAGCACATGTGAAAAGTGGAGTCTCTTTTGTTATCTTGTTTTGAACACTGACTTATCGAGAGGATATTTTAACCAAACACACACACACACACACACACACACACACACACACACACACACTCAATCTCATAATGGTTTCAGTAAGTTTAGGATTTTGTCTTGTCCTATATTCATAGTTATATGGGGCTAAATGAAGCCCATAGGCCACAAGCTGGACACAAATGCTAGACATACAAGAGGCAGTTTCAGTTCATCAGTGTTAGTTCAGACCACTCATCTGCTATTTAAAACAACTAGAAAAGTGTAGTTATTGACAATGAAGGTTGGTGAATAAGATGAAAGGAAAATGACTTATAACCAAGCAGGATTTTTATAAATATGAAGGCAGTTATGCTGCCTTGTTTCAGTAAATTATTAAATAAAAGTTAGAATTCACATTTTGAATGTTATTTAGAGTTGACCTGATCTTGGAATACAGTGTCTGGATGTATTAAGTGGTTACAGAATCCCAGAGATTCAAACCATGAAAGACATTCCTATGTTTCCAGTGTCCCCAGGCTCACATGCCTTTATGCCAGAGAGTGGCCCTTTTACAGCCTTGAAATTTTCTTCTACCTTTCTTGTCCTACTGGTCCTTAAGGCCACACATTCCACATGTCAGAGCTGTAGGCTAGAGGAAACCTCCTGAGCCAGGGTGAACATAGACAAACAGTGGGGCTTACCCATGAAGACACAGGGCAAATGCTCAGCCATGCTAGGCAACAGTGCTTACTGTAGTGAATGCTCTAACTGAAAAGAGTTTTAGAAAAACCTGCTGCAGATGCAATTGAAAATGCCTAAAAAGGGTTCAGACATTCTAATACAAATGACATTTTCCTTAGAAATTTCCAGATCACAACAGACATAAGTGAAATTGGGAGAATCATCAGGACTTATTTCAAAAACCTCTACTCCACAAAACTGGATAATGTGGAGGAGATGGATAAATTCCTGGACACATACCATCTGTCAA
>CM070791.1:7738758-7787704 GCA_036346955.1 Dipus sagitta | reverse complement strand
ATTGTGATGCCATGCACTGTGAGGAAACATGGCCTGGGTTCTCACTAGATCAACTGTCATAACATTCACTGTGAGAAGGCACAGACTGTTCTCTCAGAAGAACCACTGTGATGTCATGCTCTGTGGGGAGACATGCCATACGCTCTCACTAGAACAACTGTGATGCCCTACACTTTGAGGAGATACACCCTGTGGTCTCACTGCAAACACTATAATGCTATCCACTGTGAAGAGACATGGCCTGGACTCTAACTAGAACCACTGTGACATCATTCACTGTGAGCAGACACAGCCTGGGCTCTCATAATAACCACTGTGATGCAATTCAGTGTATGGAGACACAGCCTGGGTCCTCCCTAGAACCACAGTGGAACTATCCACTTTGAGGAGACACAGCCTGGGTCCTCACTAATACCACTGTGATGCATCATCCACTGTGAGTAGGCATATCCTGAATTCTCACTAGAACCACTGTTATGCCATCCCCTGTGATGAGACATGACCTGGGCTCTCAAAAGAACCACTGCTATGCCATGCACTGTGGGGAGACAGGGCTGGGCTTGTCACTAGAACCATTGTGATGCCATTCACTGTGAGGAGACACAGCCTGGTCTCTCAATATAGCCATTGCGATGTCATGCACTTTCAGGAAACATCTCCTGGGTCCTCACTAGATGCACTGTGATACTATTCACTGTGAAGAGACATTTACTGGGCCCTCATTAATACCACCATCATGCATTGCACTTTGATGAGACAGGGCCAGGACTGTCACTAGAACCATTGTGATGCCATCCCCTGTGAGGAGACCCAGCCTAGTCTCTCACAAGAACAACTGTGATGCCATCCACTGTGAGTAGACATGGCCTGGACTCTCAATAGAGCCATATGATGCAGGCACTCTGAGGAAACATCGCCTGAGTCCTCACTTGATCCACTGACATGCCATTCACTATGAGTAGACACTGACTGGGCCCTCATTAATACCACTATGGTGAAATGCACTGTGAAGAGATAATGCTGGGCCTGTCACTAGCACCACTAAGATGCCATTCACAATGAGAAGACATGGCCTGGGCTTTCACTAGAACCACAGTGATGCCACGCACTGTGAGGAGACAGGCCCAGGCCAATCACTACAACCATTCTTATGCCATCTACTGTGAGGAGACATGGCCTGGGCTCTCACAAGAACCACTATGACGACATGCACTGTGAAAAGACAGGGCTGGGCCTGTCACTAGAACCATTGTGATGGCATCCACTGTGAGGAGACACGAACCTGGACTCTCAATAGTGCCATTGTGATGTCATGCACTCTAAGGAAACATCACCTGGGTCCTCACTAGATTCATTGTGATGCCATGCACTGTGAGTAGACACTGACTGGGCCCTGACTAATACCACTGTGATGCAATGCACTGTGAGAAGACAGGGCCGAGCCTTTCACTAGAACCTCTGTGATGCCATTCACTGTGAGAAGACACGACCTAGGCCCTCACTAGAACCACTGTTATGCCATCCACTGTGAGGAGAAATGGTCTTGACTCTCAAGAGAGCCATTGTGATGTCATGCACTCTGAGGAAACATTGCCTGGGTAATCACTAGATCCACTGTAATGCTACTCACTCTGAGGAGACACTGACTGGGCCTCACTAATACCACTGTGATCCAATGCACTGTGAGGAGAGAAGGACTGTCCTCTCACTAGAACCACTGTGATGTCATCCACTGTAAGGAGACATGGCCTAGTCTCTCACAAAAACAACTGTGATGCCACTCACTCTGAGGAGACAAGACCTGGGTTGTCACTAGAAGCACTGTGATGCCATCCACTTTGAGGAGATACAGCCTGGGCACGCAATGCAACCACTGTGATGTCGTCCACTGTGAGGAGATACAGCCTAGACTCTCAGTAGAAAAAACTGTGATGCTACCCACTGTTAGAAGACATGGCTTGGGCTCTCACTGGAACCACTGTGATGCCATCAAGTGTGAGGACTCATGGCCTGGGCTCTCACAAGAGCCACTCTGATGCCATTTACTGTGAGGAGACACAGCCTGGGTGCTCCCTATAAACTATCCATTTGAGGAGAAATAGCCTGGGACCTCACTAGTACCACTGTGATGCCACCCATTGTAAGGAGACATGGCCTAGTCTCTCACTAGAACCACTGTGATGCCATTCACTGTGAGGAGACACAGCCTGAGTCCTTGATAGAAACACTGTGAAACTATCCACTGTGAGGAGACACAGCCTGGGTCCTCACTAGTACCAATGTTATGACATCCACTGTAAAGAGACACACCTTGGGCTCTCAAGAGAAACACTGTGATGCCATCTATTGCGAGGAGATATAGCTTCACCATTCACTACAGCCACTGTGATGCCATGCACTCTGAGGAGACAGTTCTGGGCCTCTCACTATAAACAAAGTGATAGCACCTACAATGAAGAGACACAGCCTCGGCTCCAACTAGAACCACTGTAATGCCAGCCACTGTGAGGAGACATGGCCTGGGCTCTCACTACAACCACTGTGATGCCATCCACTTTGAAGAGATACAGCCCAGGCACACAATTCAACCACTGTGATGTCATTCACTGTGAAGAGACATGGCCTAGGCTCACAGTAGAACCACTGTGATGCTATTCACTGTTAGGAGACATGAACAGGGTTCTCATTATAACCACTGTGATGCCATCCACTGTGAGTAGACATAACCTTGGTTCTCCCTAGAACCACTGTAAAACTACCCACTTGAGGAGAAAGAGCCTGGGTCCTCAATAGTACCACTGTGATGCCATCCATTGTACAGAGCACATCTTGGGCTCTCACTAGAATCACTTTGATGCCATGCACTGTGAGGAGACATGACCTGGACTCTCTCTAGAAGAAGTGTGATGCCATGCACTGTGATGAGACACAGCCTGGGTCTTCCCTAGAACCACTGTGAAACTATCCACTGTGAGGAGACACAGCCTGGGTCCTCAGTAGTGCCACTGTGATGCAATCTAGTGTGACGAGACACATCTTGGGCTTTCACTAGAACCACTGTGATACTATCTATTGTGAGGAGACATGGCCTGGGCATTCACAAGAGCCACTGTGATTCCATGTACTCTGAGGAGACACAGCCTGGGCTCTCACTAGAACCACTGTGATGCCATGCACTGTGAGGAGACAGGGCCTGGATCCTCCCTAGATCAATTGTCATGCCATCACTGTGAGGAGACACTGACTAGGCCCTCACTAAGGACTGTGAAGCGATGCACTGTGGGAGACAGGGCCCATCCTCTCACTAGATCTATTGTGATGTCATCCACTAATGAGGAGATACAGTGCATGCGCTCACTGCAACCACTGTGATGTCATTTCAATATTAGGAAACACGGCCTAGGCTCTCAAGAGAACCACTGTGATGCTATCCCTTGTGTGGAGACATGGCCTGGACACCCACAAGAAAAACTGTGATGCCATTCACTGTGAGGAGACATGGCTTGGACATTCATTAGAACCACTATGATGCCATGCACTGTGAGGATACAGGACCTTGTCTCTCGATAACTAATGTGATGCCTTCTGGTATGAGGAGATATGGCCTGTGCTCTCACTAGAACCACTATTATTTCATGAACTGTGAGGATACATGCCCTGGGCTCTCACTAGAACCACTGTGATGCAATTCACTGTGAGGTGACATGGCCTGGGCTCGCATTAGAGCCATTGTGATGTCATGCACTCTAAGGAAACATCACCTGGGTCCTCACTAGATTCATTGTGATGCCATGCACTGTGAGTAGACACTGACTGGGCCCTGACTAATACCACTGTGATGCAATGCACTGTGAGAAGACAGGGCCGAGCCTTTCACTAGAACCTCTGTGATGCCATTCACTGTGAGAAGACACGACCTAGGCCCTCACTAGAACCACTGTTATGCCATCCACTGTGAGGAGAAATGGTCTTGACTCTCAAGAGAGCCATTGTGATGTCATGCACTCTGAGGAAACATTGCCTGGGTAATCACTAGATCCACTGTCATGCTACTCACTCTGAGGAGACACTGACTGGGCCCTCACTAATACCACTGTGATCCAATGCACTGTGAGGAGAGAAGGACTGTCCTCTCACTAGAACCACTGTGATGTCATCCACTGTAAGGAGACATGGCCTAGTCTCTCACAAAAACAACTGTGATGCCACCACTCTGAGGAGACAAGGAAACAGCCTTGGTCCTCCGTAGAACCACAGTGAAACTATCCACTGTGAGGAGACATAGCCTGGGTTCTCTATAGTACCACTGTGATGCCATTCACTGTGAAGAGGGACATCTTGGGCTCACACTAGAACATCTGTAATGCTATCCACTGTGAGGAGACACGGCCTGGGCTCTCACAATAGCCACTGTGATGCCTTTCACTGTGAGGAGGCAGGACTGGTCTCTCACTTGAACCACTCTGATGCCATCCACTGTGAGGAGACACAGACAGGGTCCTCCCTGGAACCACTGTGCATCTATGCACTGTGAGCAGACGCAGCCTGGGACCTCTCCAGTACCACTGGGATGCCATCCAGTGTGAGGAGGCACATTTTGGATCACCCTAGAGCCACTGTGAGGAATCAGGCACGGACCTGTCACTAGAACCACTGTGATGCCATCCACTGTGAGGAGACATGGCCTGGTCTATCACTAGAACCACTATGAGGCCATTCACTGTGACAAGACATGCCTGGGTCCTCCCTAGAACCACCGTGAAACTATCCACTGTAAGGAGACACAGGCTGGGTCCTTACTATTACCACTGTGATGACATTCACTGTAAAGGGACACATCTTGGGCTCTCACTAGAACCACTGTGATTCTATCTATTGTGAGGAGACAATGCCTGGCCATTCACTAGAGCCATTGTGATGCCATGCACTCTGAAGAGACAGGTCCTGGACTCTCACTATAACCAATGTGATAGCATCTGTAATGAAGAGACACGGCCTTGGCTCCAACTAGAACCAATGTGATGCCATCCACTGTGAGGAGACATGGCCTGGGCTCACACTACAACCACTGTTATGTGGTCCACTTTGAGGAGATACAGTCTGGGCACCTAATTAAACCACTGTGATGTCATCCACTGTGAGGAGGCATGGCCTAGGCTCACAGTAAAACCAATGTGATGCTATCCACTGTTAGGAAACACGGCCTGGGCTCTCAGTATAACCACTGAGATGCCATCATCTGTGAGGAGGCATAGCTTGGGCTTTCACTAGAATGACTCTGATGCCATCCACTGTGAGGAGACACAACCTGGGCTCTCACTAGAACCACTGTGATGCCATGCACTGTGAGTAGACATGACCTGCACTCTCACTAGAACCACTGTGATGCCATGCAATGTGAGGAGACAGGGCCAGGCCTGTAACTAGAACCATTGTCATGCCATTCATGTGAGGAGACATGGCCTGGGCTCCCACTAGAAACACTGTGAGGCCATGCACTGTGAGGAGACAGGGCTGGGCCTGTCACTAGAACCACTGTGGTACCATCCACTTTGAGGAGACATGGTCTTGGCTCCCAGTAGAGGGAATGTGATGCCATACACTGTGAGGAGACATGGCCTTGGCTCTCAAAAGAACCACTGTGATGCTATACACTGTGAGTAGACAGGGCCAGGCATGTCAGAAGAACCACTGTGATACCATCCATCATGAGGAAACAAGGCCTAGGCTCACAGAAGAACCACTGTGATGCTATCCACTGTTAGGAGACATGGCCTGGGCTCTCACTAGAACCACTATGAAGCCATTCACTGTGAGGATGCATGGCCTGGGCTCTCACTAGAACTACTGTGAAGCCATTCTCTGTGAGGAGGCATGGCCTGGGCTCTCACTAGAACCACTGTGAAGCCATTCACTGTGAGAAGACACAGCCTGGGCTCTTACTAGAACCAGTGTGATGCCATTTACTATGAGTAGACACACCATGGACTCTCACTAGAAACACTGTGATAACATGCACTGTAAGGAGACAGGGCTGGGCCTGTCATTAGAACTATTGTGATGCCATCCACTGTGAGGAGACATGGCCTGGGCACTCATGAGAGCCACTATGATGCCATGCACTGTGAGGAGACAGAGTGTTATCTCTCAAGATAAGTAATGTGATGCCATCTGCTGTGAGGAGACATAGCATGTGCTCTCACTAGACCCACTGTGATTTTATCCACTGTGAGGAGACACTGCCTGGGCTCTCACTAGGACCACTGTGATGCAATTCACTGTGAGGTAACATGGCCTGGGCTCTCAAAAACTCCATTGTGATGTCATGCACTGTGAGGAGACAGGGCCAGGCTTGTCACTAGAACCACTGTGATGCTATTTACTGTGAAGAGACACAGCCTGGGCTCTCACTAGAAACACTGTGATGCCATGCACTGTGAGGAGACAGGGCTAGGCCTGTCATCAGAACCATTGTGATGCCATCGACTGTGAGGAGACATGGCCTGGCTCTCAGTAGAGCTATTGTGATGGCATGCACTCTGAGGAGACATCACCTGTATCCTCACTACATCCACTATCATGCCATCACTGTGAGGAGACATGGCCTACTCTCTCACTAGAACAACTGTTATGCCCTCCACTTTCAGGATATACAGAATGTGCTCTCGCTTCAACCACTGTGATGTTATCCACTGTGAGGTAACATTGCCTGGACTCTCACTAGAACCACTGTGATGCCATCCACTGTGAGGAGACACAGCCTGGGTATCACTAGAATCACTATGATTCCATGCACTGTGAGGAAACAAGGCCGGGCCTGTCACAACAACCACTGTGATGCCATTCACTGTGAAAAGACATGGCGTGGGCTCTCAAAAGAACCAATGTGATGACATGCACTGTGAGGAGACAGCGAAGGACCTGTCACTAGAACCACAGTGATGCCATGCAGTGTGAGTAGACAGTGCCGGGACCTTCAATAGAACCACTGTCATGCCATCCACTGTGAGGAGACAAGGCATAGGCTCACAGTAGAAGCACTGTGATGCAATCCACTGTTAGGAGGCATGGCCTGGGATTTTAATAGAACCACTGTGATGCCATTCACTGTGAGAAGACGCAGCTTGGGCTATCACTAGAGGCACTTTGATGCAATCCACAGTGAGGAGACAGGACTTGGGCTCTCAAAAGAACCACTGTGATGTCATACACTGTGAGAAGACAGGGCTAGGCCTGTCACTAGAACCATTGTGATGCCATTTACTGTGAGGAGACACAGCCATGCACTTTGAGAAGACAGGGCCAGCCTGTCAGTAGAACCATTGTGATACCATCAACTGTGAGGAGACAAGGACTGGGCTCTCAATAGAGCCTTGGTGATGTCATGCACTCTGAGGAAACATTGCCTGCATCCTCACTAGATCCACTGTCATGCCACCACTGTGAGGATACACTGACTGGGCTCTCATTAGAACCACTGTGATCCCATGCACTGTGAGGAAACAGGGCCAGGCCTGTACAACCACTGTGTTGCCATTCACTGTGAGGAGACACTGACTGGGCTCTCATTAATACCACTGTAGAATAGTGAACTGTGAGGAGAAAGAGCCCGGTCTCGCACTAGAACTACTGTGATATCATCCACAGTGAAGAGGCATGGCCTAGTCTCTCACTAGAACTACTGTTATCCTATTCACTGTGAGGAGAACTGGCCTGGGTTCTCAAAAAATCCACTGGTGCTGGAAAGAAGTGACCGGAGTGCTCAGTACTGCAATATGTCTATCACACCTTCCAAGGCTCAGGGTCTAATGTGGAAGAGGTGGCAGAAAGAATGTAAGAGCCAAAGGAAGGGTAGGACTCCTTACAACATGCTCCCTCCAGACAAAAAAATGACCTTACAGTGCCTGACACTACCTACACAAGACCATCATAAGAAGAGGGAAATATCATGACATCAAAATAAAAGAGAGACTGATTGAGATGGGGAGGGGGTATGATGGAGAATAGAGTTTCAAAGGGGAAGGTGGGAGGAGGGAGGGTATTACCATGGGGTATTATTTATGATCATGGAAGTTGTGAACCCCCCCAAAAAAACAAAATAAACCCAATTAGATCATTTAAAAAAATCCGCTGTGATGCGATGCACTAATACATCCCAGGTTGTCACTGAAACTACTGTGATGTCATCCACTGTGAAAAGACATAGCCTCAGTCCTCACTAGAACCACTGCCATGCCATTCACTGTGAGGAGACATGGACTGGGTTATCTCTAATACCACTGTGGTGCAATGCAGTGTGAGGAAACAGGGTCAGGCCTGCCAGTAGAACCACTGTGAGGCTATCCACTGTTAGAACACATGGCCTGGGCCCTCACAAGAACCACTGTGATGCCATGCAATGCAAAGAAATAGGGCCATGACTGTCACTACAACCACTGTGTTTCCATTCACTGTGAGGAGATAAGGCCTGGGCTCTCACTGGAACCACTGTGATGCCATACACTGTGAGGAGACAGGGCTGGGCCTCTCACTTGAACCATTCTGATGCAATCCACTGTGAGGAAACATGGCCTGGGCTCTCAGTAGAGCCATTATGATGCCATGCAATCTGAGGAGATATCGCTGGTTTTCTCACTAGATCCACTGTCAGGACATCACTGTGAGGAGGCACTGACTGGGCTCTCACTAATACCACTGTAAAGAATACCTCTGTGAGAAGACAGAACCCTGCCTATCAATAGAACTAATGTGATGTCATCCACTGTGAAGAGAAATGGCCTAGTCTCTCACTAGAACTACTGTGATGCCATTCACTGTGAGGTGACATGGCCTAGTTCTCACTAAAACCACTGTGATGTGATCTACTTTCATGAGATACAGCCTGGACTCTCAATGCAACCACTGTGATGTCATCCACTGTGAGGAGACATGGCCTCAGTCCTCACTAGAACCACTGTCATGCCATTCACTGTGAGGAGACATTTACTGGGTTATCTCTAGTACCACTGTGATGCAGTGCAGTGTGAGGAGATATGGTCGGGCCTGTCAATAGAACCACTATGATGCCATCCACTGTGAGGAGACAAGGCATAGGCTCACAGAAGAACCACTGTGATGCTATCCAAAGTTAGGAGACATGGCCTGGGCTCTCACTAGACTGACTGTGATGCCATTCACTGTGAGGAGACAAGGCCTGGGCTCTCACTAGAACCACTGAGATGCCATGCACTGTGAAGAGACAGGGCAGGGCTTGTCACTAGAACCATTTTGAAGCAACCCACTGTGAGGAAACATGGGCTCTCAGTAGAGCTATTGTGATGTCATGCACTCTAAGGAGACATCGCCTGGGTTCTCACTAGATCCAATGTCATGCCATCACTGTGAGGAGACACTGACAGGGCTTTTACTAATACCACTGTGAAGCAATGCACTGTGAGGTGACTGGGCCCTGTCTCTCACTAGAACTGCTGCAATGTCATCCACTGTGAGGACACACCACCTGGGCTCTCAATATAGCCACTGTGATGTCATCCACTGTGAGGAAACACGGCCTGGTCTCTCACTAGAACCTCTGCAATCACATGCACTGTGAGGAGACAGTGCTGGGCCTGTCACTACAACCACTGTGATGCTATTCACTGTGAGGATACACGGTCAGGACTGTCCCTATATCCACCGTGATGCCATCCACTGTGAGAAGACACTGACCTGGCTATCACTAATACCACTATGAAGCAATGCACTGTGAGGTGACAGGGCCCTGCCTCACACTAGAACTGCTGCAGTGTCATCCACTGTGAGTTCACACCACCTGGGCTCTCAATAGAGCCACTCTGATGCCATTCACAGTGAGGAGACACAGCCTGGGCTCTCACTAGAGGCACTGTGATGCCATACAGTGTGAGGAGAGACACTGCCTGGGGTCTCATTAGAACCAGTGTGATCCCATGGACTGAAAGGAAAGATCACTGGGCCTGTAACTATAACCACTGTCATGCCATGCACTATGAGGAGACAGGGCAGTGACTGTCACTAGAACCATTGGGATGCAATCTACTGTGAGGAAACATGGCCTGGGCTCTCAATAGCGCCATTGTGAAGTCATGCACTCTGAGGAGACATCGCCTGGGTTCTCACTAGATCCACTGTCATGCCATCACTGTGAGGAAACACTAACTGGGCTCTCACTAATACCACTGTAATGCAGAGCACTGTGAGGGGACAGGGACTGGCCTCTCGCTAGAACTACTATGATGTTTGTCACTGTAAGGAGACATGGCCTAGTCTCTCACTAGAACTACTGTGCTGCCATTTACTGTGAGGAGACACAGTGTGGGGTCTCACTAGAGCCACGGTGAGGTGATCCATTTGGAAAAGATGCAGCCTGGGCTCTTACTGCAACTACTGTGATGTCATCCACTGTGAGTAGACATGGGTTTGGTCCTAACTAGAACCACTGTCATACCACTGTGATGCAATCTACTATTAGGAGACATGGCCTGGGCTCTCACTAGAACCACTGTGATGCCATTAACTGTGAGGAGACACTGCCTGGGCTTTCAAAAGAACCCCTGTGATGTCATGCACTGTGATGAGATAGAGCTGAATCTGTCATTATAACCACTGCGATGCCATTTACTGTGAGGAGACACAACCTGGGCTCCACTAGAAACACTGTGATGCCATGCCCCCTGAGGAGACAGGGCTGGGCACTTTAAGGAAACAGGGCACAGCATGTCAGTAGAACCATTGTGATGCCATCCACTGTGAGGACACATGTCCTGGGCTCTTAATAGAGACATTGTGATGTCATGCACTCTGAGGAGACATCGCCTTGGTTCTCACTAGATCCACAGTCATGCCATTAATGTGAGAGACACTGACTGGGTTCTCACTCATACCACTGTAAAGCAGTGCACTTTGAGTAGATAGGGCCCAGTCTGTCACTAGAACTACTGTGATGTCATCCACTCTCTGGAGACATGGCCTAGTTTCTCACTAGTACTACTGTGATGTCATTCACTGTAAGGAGATAGGGCCTGGGTTCTCACTAAAACCACTGTGATGTGATCCACTTAGAGGAGATACAGCCCAGGTTCTCACCGCAACCACTGTTATGCCATCCCCTGTGAGGAGACAAGGATTAGGCTTACAGTAAAACCACTTTGGTGCAATCCACTGTGAGGAGAAGGCCTAGGCTCACAGTAGAAGTACTGTGATGCTATCCACTGTTAGGAGACATGGCCTGGGCTCTCACTAGAACCACTGTGATGACATGAACTGTGAGGATTCAGGGCACGGCCTATCACTAGAACCATTGTGATGCAATCTGCTGTGAGGACACATGTCTGGGCACTCAATAGAGCCATTGCGATGTCATGCACTCTGAGGAGACATCACCTGGGATCTCACTAGATCCACTGTCATGCCATCACTGTGACGAGACACTGACAGGGCTCTCACTAATACCACTGTAAACCAGTGCATTGTGAGGAGACAGGGGCCAGTCTCTCAGAACTACTGTAATGTCATCCACTGTGAGGAGAAATGGCCTAGTCTCTCACTAGAAATACAGTGATGCCATTCACTGTGAGGAGACATGGCCTGGGTTCTCACTAAAACCACTGGGAGGTGATCTATCCACTGTGAAGCAATGCAGTGTGAGGAGAGAGGGTCGGGCCTTTCAATAGAACCATTGTGATGCCATCCACTGTGAGGAGAAAAGGCCTAGGCTCACAGTAAAACTACTGTGATGATATGCACTGTTAGGAGACATGGTCTGGGCTCTCACGATAACCACTGTGATGCCATCCTCTGTGAGGAGACAAGGCCTGGGCTCTCACTAGAAGCATTGTGATGAAATCCACTGTGAGGAAACATGGCCTGGGAACACAATACAGCCATTGTGATGTCATGCACTCTGAGGCGACATCGCCTGGGTTCTCATTAGATCCACTGTCATGCCATCACTGTGAAGAGACAGTGACTGGGTTCACACTAATACCAGTGTAATACTGTGCACTGTGACGCGACAGGGCCCAAGTTCTCACTAGAACTATTGTGATGTCATCCACTGTGAGGAGACATGGCCTGGGCTTTCACTAGAACCACTGGGATGCCATGCACTGTGAGGATAAAGGGCAGGGCCTGCCACTACAACCATTGTGATGCAATCCACTGTGAGGAACATGGCCTGGACTCTCAATAGAGCCATTGTGATGTAATGCAATTGAGGAGACATCACCTGGGTTCTGACTAGATCCACTGTCATTCCATCACTGAGAGGAGACACTGACTTGGCTCTCACTAATACCACTGTAAAGCAGTGCATTGTGAGTAGACAGGGCTTGTCCTTTCACTAGAACTACTGTGATGTCATCCATTGTGAGGAGACATGGCCTAGTCTCTCATGAGAACCACTGTGATGCCATCCACTGTGAGGAGACATGGCCTGGGCTCTCAAAAGATGACTTGATGTCATGCACTGTGAGAATAGAGTGCCGGGCCTGTCACTAGAACCACTGTGTTGCCATTTACTGTGAGGAGACACAGGCTGGGCTCTCTCTAGATCCTCTGTGATGCCATAAACTGTGAGATGACAGGGTCAGACCTGTCACTAGAACCACTGTGATGCCATTCACTATGAGGAGACATAGCCTGAGATCTCACTAGCCATTGTGATGCCTTCCACTGTGAGGAGATATGGCCTGGGCTCTCAAAAGAACCACTGTCATGCCATGCACTGTGAGGATACATGGCTGGGCCTATCCCTATAGCCATTCTAATGCCATCCACTGTAAGGAGTCACTCCATGGGCTCTCACAAGAACCACTATGGTCCCATGCACTGTGAGGAGACAGGGCAAGGCCTGTCACTACAACCACTGTGATGTCATTCACTGTGAGGAGACATGGCCTGGGCTCTCACTAGAGCCAGTGTGATGCCATCCACTGTGAGGAGTCATGGACTGGGTTATCTCTCGTACCAATGTGATGCAATGCAGTGTGAGGAGACAGGGTTGGGCCTATGAATAGAACCACTGTGATGCCTTCCACTGTGAACATATAAGGCCTAGGCTCTCAGCAGAACCACTGTGATGCTATCCACTGTAAGGAGACATGGCTGGTCTCTCAGCACAACCACTGTGATGCCATCCACTGTGAGGAGGCATGGTATGGGCTTTCAGTAGAGGCACTGTGATGCCATGCACTGTGTGGAGACATGGCCTAGGCAATACAAAGAACCACTGTGATGCCTTACACTGGGAGTAGACAAGGATTGGTCTGTCAATATAACCACTGAGATGCCATCCACTGTGAGGAGACATGGCCTGGGCTCTCACTAGAACCACTGTGATGCCATTTACTGTACGGACACACAGCCTGAGCAGCCTCTGCCTGGGCTCTCACTCGAACCACTGTGATCTCATGCACTGGGAGGAAACAGGGCCTGGCCTGGCATAACAAGCACTGTGTTGCCACTCACTGTGAGGAAACATGGCCAGGGCTCTCACTGGAATCCCTGTTATGCCATTCACTGTGAGGAGACACGGCCTGGGTTCTCACTAAAACCACTGTGATGCAACCCACCTTGAGGAGATACAACCCGCTCTCACTGCAACCACGGTGATGTCATCTACTGTGAGGAGACATGGCCTCGGTCCTCTCTAGAACCACTGTGATGCCATGCACTGTGAGGAGACAGCTTCAGGCCTGTCACTAGAACTACTGTGATGCCATGCATTGTGAGGAGACAGGGTCCCATCACTCAAAAGGACTACTGTGATTTCATCCACTGTAAAGTGACATGGCCTAGCCTCTCATTAGAACTACTGTGATGCCATTCACTGTGAGGAACATGGCCTGAGTTCTCCCTAAAACCACTGTGATGCAATCCACTGTGTGGAGATTCACCCCAGGCTCTTATTGTAATCACTGTGAAGTCATCCACTGTGAGGAGACATTGTCGTGGTCCTCACTTGAACCACAGTCATGCCATTCACTGTGAGGAGACATTGACTGGGTTATCTCTATTACAACTGTGATGCAATGTAGTGTGAGGAGACAGGGTCGGGCAAGTCAATGGAACGACTATGATGCCATCCACTGTGAGGAGACAAGGCCTAGGCTCACAGTAGAACCACTATGATGCTATCCACTCTTAGGAGACATGACCTAGGCTCTCAAAAGAACCAGTGTGATGTCATGCACTGTGAGGAGACAGGCCTGGGCCTGTCACTAGAACCACTGGGATGCCATTTACTGTGAATAGACACAGCCTGTGGTCTCTCTAGAACTACTGTAATACCATTCACTGTGAAGAAACAAGGCCTAGGCTCTCAGTAGAACCACTGTGATGTTATCCACTGTGAGGAGAAACAGACTGGGCTCTCACTAGAAGCACTGTGATCCCATGCACTGTTAGGGGACAAGGCCAGGCCTGTCACTGTAACCACTGTGATACAATTCACTGTGAGGAGACAGGCCTGGGATCTCACTATAACCACTGTGATGCCATGGAGTGTGAGGAAACAGGGTCAGGCCCGTCACTAGAACCCCTGTGATGCCATTCACTGTGAGGAGACATGGCCTGGGCTCTCACTAGAACCACTGTGATGCCATATACTTTGAGGAGATAGTTTCGGCCCTGTCATTAAAACCAGTATGATGCCATCCACTGTGAGGAGACATGGCCTGGGCTCTCAAAAGAACCACAGTGATGCCATGCACTGTGACAATACAGGGCCAGCATGCCGCTATTACCACTATGATGCCAGCCACTGTGAGGTGACACTGTCTGGGCTCTCACGAGAACCTCTGTGGTCCCATGCACTGGGAAGAACCAGGACTGGGCCTGTCACTACAACCACTGTGTTGCCATTCACTATGAGGAGACATGGCTGGGGATCTCACTAGAACCACTGTGAGGCTATCCACTGTGAGAAGACAGGGCCTATGCTCACAGTAGAAACACTGTGATGCTATCCACTGTTAGGAGACACAGCCTGCTCTCTCAGTACAACCATTGTGATGCTATCACTTTGAGGAGGCACTGTCTGGGCTCTCAGTAGAGGCACTGGGATGCAATCCACTGTTAGGAGACATGGCCTGGGCTTTCACTAGAACTGCTCTCATGCCATCCACTGAGAGGATACATGGCCTGGGATCTCAGGAGAGGCACTGTGAAGTCATGCACTGTGAGGATACAGGGCCTGGCCTATCACTAGAAGCACTGTGATAACATTTACTGGGAGGAGACAGGGATGAGCCTGTCACTAGTACCTCTGAGATGTCATGCAATGTGTGGAGACAGGACCGGGCCTGTCACTAGAACGATTGTGATGCCATCCACTGTGAGGACACTTGTCCTGGGCTCTCAATAGAGCCATTACGATGTCATGCACTATGAGGAGACATCGCCTGGGTTCTCACTAGATCTACTACTATCATGACATCACTGTGTGGAGACCCTGACTGGGCTCTATCTGATACCACTGTAAAGCAGTGTATTGTGGGAGACAGGGACCAGCCTCTCACTAGAACTACTGTGATGTCATCCACTGTATGGAGACATGGCCTAGCCTCTCACTAGAACTACTCTGATGCCATTCAGTGTGAGGAGACAGGGAATGTGTTCTCACTCAAACCACTGTGATTCAATCCACTTAGAGGAGATAGAGCCTGGGATCTCACTAGAGCCACTGTGATGACATCCAATATGAGAAGACATTGCCAGACCTGTCACTACAACCACTGTGAAGCCATTCACTGTGAGGATACATGGCCTGGGCTCTCACTAGAACCAATGTGATGCCATGAAGTGTGAGATGAGAAGGTCTGGCCTGTCACTAGAACCACTGTGATGCCATTCACTATGAGGAGACATGGCCCTGAGATCTCACTAGAGCCACTGTGAGGAGACATTGCCGGGGCTCTCAATAGAACCTCTGAGATGCCATGTACTTTGAGGAGACAGGTCCGGGCCTGTCACTGAAACCATTGTGATGTAATCCACTGTGAGGAACATGGCCTGGGCTCTCAATAGAGCCACTGTTATTCCATCCACTGTAAGGAAACACAACCTGGGCTCTCACAAGAACCAACATGATGCCATTTACTGTGAGGAGACATAGCCTGAACTCTCACTAGAAACACTGTAATGCCATGCATTGTGAGGAGAAAGACCTGCGCCTGTCACTAGAACCAAATGTGATGCCATTCACTGTGAGGAGACACAGCCTGGGCACTCACTAGAAACACTGTGATGACCTGCACTGTAAGTAGACAGGGCCTGGCTTGTCAGAACCATTATGATGCCACCTACTGTGAGGAGACAAGGCCTGGCCTCACACTAGAGCCATTGGGATGTCATGCACTCTGAGGAGACACTGCCTGCATCCTCACTAGATCCACTGTCATGCCATCGCTGTGGGGACAACTGACTGGGTACTAACTAATACCACTGTGAAGCAATGCACTATGAGGTGACAGTATCCTGTCTCTCACTAAAACTTCTGCAATGTCATCCTCTGTGAGGACACACCACCTGGGCTCTCAATAGAGCCACAGCGATGCCATCCACTGTGAGGAGACACGGCCTGGGCTCACACTAGAACCAATGTCATGTCATGTACTTTCCGGAGACAGGTTCAGACCTGTCACTAGGACCACTGTGGTGACGTTCACTGTGGAAATCATGGCCTGGAATCTCACTAGAGCCACTGTGAGGAAACATGGTTTGGTCTGTCAAGAGAACACCTGTGATGCCAAGAACTGTGAGTATACAGGGCTGGGCCTGTTCCTTTAAGCAATGTGATGCCATCTACTGTGATGAGACAATGTCTGGGCTCTCACTAGAACCACTGTTATCCCAAGCACTGTGAGGAAACAGGGCCTGGCCTGTCACTACAACCACTGTGTTGCCATTTGCTGTGAGGAGATATGGTGTGGGCTCTCAATAGAACCACTGTGATGCCATGCACTGTGGGGAGACAGGGCCAGGCCTGTCACTATAACCATTATGATGCAATCCACTGAAGGACAAATGGCCTGGGTTCTCAATACAACCATTCTGATGTCATGCAATCTGAGGAGACATTGCCTGTGATCTCACTAGATCTACTATTATGCTATCACTGTAGGGAGATGGTGACTAGGCTCCAACTAATACCACTGTCAGGATTCTAACCCTGGGCTCTAAAAAGAACCAATGTGATGTCATGCTCTGTGAGGAGACAAGGGCGGGCCTCACTCTAAAACCACTGTGATCCCATTCACTGTGAGGAGAATTCCTGGGCTCTCACTAGAAACACTGTGATTCCATGTACTGTGAGGACACAGGGTCAGGCCTGTCACTTGAACCACTCTGATGCCATGCATTTTGAGGAACATGGCCGGGCCTGTCACTAGAACCACTGTTATGCCATTTACTGTGAGGAGGCACGCCCTGGGTTCTCACTAGAACCACTGTGATGCCATGCACTGTGAGGAGACAGGGCCTGGCATCTTACTAGAACCACTGTCATGCCATGCACTGTGTGGAAACATGGCCTGTTCCCTCACTAGAAACACTGTGATGCCATTCACTGTGAGGAAACATGGGCTGGACTCTCCCTAGAACCACTGTGATGCCCTGCACTGTGAGGAGACACAGACTGGGTCCTCACTAGTACCACATTGATGTGATCCCTTGTGAAGAGACACATCCTGGGCTTTTGCTAGAACCACTGTGATGCCACCTATTGTGACGAGACATGCCCTGGGCTTTCACGAGAGCCACTGTGATGCCATGTGCTCTGAGGAGACAGGGCCAGACCTCACACTATAGCCAATGTGGCAGAAACTTCTATAAGGAGACAGGGCCAGGGTTCCAACTAGAGGCAATGTGATGACATCCACTGTGAGGATACACAGCCTGGGCTGTTAATAGAACCACTATGATACCATGCACTGTGAGGAGACAGGGCTGGCCTCTCACTAGAAACTCTGTGATGCCATGTACTCTAAGGAGACAGGGCCAGGCCTGTCACTAGAACCATTGTGATGCCATCTACTGTGAGGACACAAGACCTGTGTTCTCAATAGTGTCATTGTGATGTCATGTACTCTGAGGAGACATCATGCGTGTTCTCACTAGATACACTATCATGCCATGACTGTGAGGAGACACTGACTGTGCTCCAACTAATACCTCTGTGAAGCAATGTTCTTGAGGATAATGGGCTCAGCCTCTAACTAGATCTACTGTGATGTCATCAACTGTGAGGAGACTGGGTCTGGGCTCTCAAAAGAACCAATATGATGCCATGAACTGTGAGGAGACTGGGCCTGGGCTCTCAAAAGAACCAATATGATGCCATGAACTGTGAGGAGACAGAGATGGGCCTGTCACTAGAGCCACTATCATCCCATCCACTGTGAGGAGACATGCTTGGGTTCTCACTAGAACCACTGTGATGCCATGCACTGTGAGGAGTCAGGACCGGGCCTGTCACTGGAAACACTGTGATCACATTCACTGTGATTTGACATGCCTGGGCTCTCACTAGAAACACTGTGATGCCATGCACTGAGGAGACAGGGCCAGGCCTGTCACCATAACCACTGTGATTTCATCCACTGTGAGGAGACATAGCCTGGGCTCTCAGTAGAGCCATTCTGATGTCTTGTACTCTCAGCGGACAGTTCTGGGCCTCTTACTATAACCAATGTGATAGCATGTGCAATGAAGAGACATGGTCTCGGCTCCAACTAGAACCACTGTGATGCCACCCACTGTGTGGAGACACAGCCTGTGCTCGCATTACAACCACTGTGATGCGATCTACTTTGAGGAGATACAGCCCGGACACCCAATGCAACCATGCAGACATGGCCTAGGCTCACAGTAGAACCACTGTGATGCTATCCACTTTTAGGAGACACGGCCTGGGCTCTCACTAGAACCACACTGATGCCATCCATTGTTAGTAAACATAACCTTGATTCGCCCTAGTACCACTGTGAAACTATCCACTTTGAGGAGAAACAGCCTGTTTCCTCACTAGTACCACTGTGATTCCATCCACTGTGTGGAGCACATCTTGGGCTCTTAGTAGATCCATTGTGATGCCATGCAATGTGTGGAGACAGGGCCTGTCATGTCACTAGATCCACTGTGAAGCCATGCACTGTGAGGAGACAGTGCCTGGTACCTCACTAGAAACACTGTGATGCCATTCTCTGGGAGGTGACATGGCCTGGATACTCACTAGAACCAATGTGATGCCATGCACTGTGAGGAGTCACAGCCTGGATCCTCCCAGGAACCACAGTGAAACTATGCACTGTGAGGAGACACAGCCTCGGTCCTCACTAGTACCACTGTGATGCGATCAAGTGTGAGGAGACCCATCTTAGGCTTTCACTAGAACCACTGTGATGCCATTTACTGTGAGAAGACATGGCCTGGCCATTCACGAGAGCCACCCCAATGCCATTGAAGAGACAGGGCTGGACCTCTCACTACAACCAATGTGATAACAAGTGCTATAAGGAGACAGGGACTGGGCTCCAACTAGAACCACTGTGATGCCATTCCCTGTGAGGAAACAGGGCCAGGCCTGTAAGTAGAAGCACTGTGATGCCATTCACTGTGAGGAGACATGGCCTGGGCTCTCAAAAGAACCAATGTGATGCCATGCACTGAAAGAAGACAGGGCCCAGCCTTTCACTAAAACCACTGTGATCCCATTCACTCTGGGGAAACACTGTGATGCCATGCACTGTGAGGGGACAGGGCTGGGCCTGTCACTAGAACCACTATAAGGCCATGCACTGTGAGGGGACAGGGCCAGGCCTGTCACTAGAACCACTTTGATGCCATTCACTGTGGGGTGACACACCCTGGCCTCTTACTAGAAACTCTGTGATGCCATGCAATGTGAGGAGACAGGGCCAGGCCTGTCACTGGAACCATTGTGATGCCATTCATTGTGAGGAGGCAAGTCCTGGGCTGTCAATAGAGCCATTGTGATGTCAAGCACTCTGAGGATACATTGCCTGTGTCCTCACCAGATCCACTGTCATGCCATCACTGTGAGGAGACCCTGATTAAGGTCTCAATAATACCACTGTGAAGTAATACACTGTGAATAGACAAGGCCCAGCCTCTCACTATACCTACTGTGATGTTATCCACTGCTAGGACACATGGCCTGGCCTCTCACTAGACCCACTCTGATATATTGATGGTGAGGAGACATGGCCTGGGCATTCAAGAGAGCCAGGGTGATGCTATGTACACAGAGGAGTCAGGGCCAGGCCTCTCACTGTAACCAGTGTGATAGCAACTTCTATGAGGAGACAGGGCCTGGGCTCCAACTAGAACCACTGTGATGCTACCCACTTTGAGGAGACAAGGCCTGGGATCACACTAGAACCACTGTGATCCCATGCACTGTTAGGAGACAGGGCCAGGCCTGTCACTAGAACCACTGTAATGCCATCAACTGTGCGTCGACATAACCTTGGTTCACCCTAGAATCACTGTGAAACTATCCACCTTGAGGAGAAATAGCCTGGGTCCTCACTAGTACCATTTTGATGTCATCCATTGCATGGAACATATCTTGTGCTTTCACTAAGACCACTGTGATGCCATGCACTATGAGGAGACATGGCCTGGTCCCTCACTAGAAACACTGTGATGCCATTCACTGTGAGGGAACATGACCTGGACTCTCACTAGAACAAGTGTGATGCTATGCACTGTGAGGAGACACAGCCTGGGTCCTCCCTAGAAACACTATGATGCGATCTAGTGTGAGGAGACACATCTTGGGCTTTCACTAGAACCAATGTGATGCCATCTATTGTGAGGAGACATGGCCTGGGCATTCACGAGAGCCACTGTGATGCCATGTACTCTAAGGAGACAGGGCTGGGCCTTTCACTGTAACCAATGTGATAGCAAGTGCTATAAGGAGACAGGGCCTGGGTTCCAACTGGAACCACTGTGATGCCGTCCACTGTGAGGAATCGGGGCCTAGGCTCCTACTAGAGCCACTGTGATGCCATCCACTGTGAGGGGATATGACCTGGGCCCACACTAGAGACACTGTGATGCCATCCACTGTGAAGAGACAAGGACTGGGCTCTCACTAGAACCACTGTGATGCCATGCACTGTGAGGAGACAGGGCTGGGCCTGTTGCTAGAACCATTGTGATGCAATCCATTGTGAGGATACCAGCCTGAGCTTTCAATAGAGCCATTGTGTTGTCATGCTCTCTGAGGAGACATCACCTGGGTTCTCTGTAGATCCACTCTCATGCCATCATTGTGAGGAGACACTGACTAGGCCCTCACAAATGACTGTGAAGCAATGCACTCTGAGGAGGCAGGGCCCAACCTCTCGCTAGATCTACTGTGATATCATCCACTGTGAGGAGAATGGCCTAGGCTCTGAGGAGAACCACTGTGATACTATCCATTGTGTAAAGACATGGCCTGAGCTCTCACAAGAAACACTGTGATGCCATCCGTTGTGAGGAGACATGGCCTGGGCATTCACTAGAGCCACTATGATGCCATGCACTGTGAGGAGACAGGGCCTTGTTTCTCATGATAACTAATGTAAAGCAATATGCTATGAGGACACACATCCTGTGCTGTCACTAGAACCACTGTGATTTCATCCACTGTGAGGAGACACGGTCTGGGCTCTCACTAGTACCACTGTAATGCAATTCACTGTGAGGTGACATGGTCTGGGCTTTCAATAGATCCACTTTGATGCCATGCACTGTCAGGTGACAGGACCTATCACTAAAACCATTGTGATGCCATCTACTGTGAGGAGACATGGGCTGGGCTCTCAATAGACCCATTGTGATGCCATGCACTGTGAGGAGACATGACCTGGATCCTCACTAGATCAACTGTCATACCATTCACTGTGAGAAGACATGGAGTGGTCTCTCACTAGAAATACTGTAATGCAATGCACTTTGAGGAGACAGGGCCTGGCTTCTCACTAGAACCACTGTGATGTATTCAACTGTGAGGAGACATGGCCTACTCTCTCACTAGAACAACTGTGATGCCCTCCACTTTGAGGAGATACATCCCAGGCTCTCACTGCAACCACTGTGATGCTATCCACAGTGGGGAGGTGCTGGAGATGGGATGGCAAGCATGCTAGTTAAGGATCATGAGGAATCAAGCACTGAAGAACTGTATGACACAGTTCCAGCCCAGCTGTCTTTCCATTGGAGTCCAATGTAGCCCCTCTATAGAAAACATCTTTGGCTCTCTGCGCAACAGATATCTATGGTTTCTGTATAATGTTTGTCTTTTACTGTCTTTCATTTAGTGCACCAATCTCTAAGTTTACTTTTCCAGCAAAAAATGCATGTTAGTGAAGTGTTGGTCAATGTATCTGAAAGAAGCTCTGGCATAGAATTGGGAAAACAAGAAAATGGGTCAGAAATAATGGTTTTCTTTAAGGCCTTAAAGAAAGTCAGGCATGGAGTACAGTACACTGAGGAGGAAACATTGAACCTCCTGGAACAGTGTAAGAATTGTTCCATGACTAGTTTCTCTAAATGGTGGCAATTGCAACAAACTATGACTCTTTACCAAGAATCCTTACAGGTAAAACAACCATGTCAGAAAGAATTCAATCAGGGGGGTCAAAATCTAAGTATTGAAGGGACATGGAAAGTGAAATTCAAAAGAAATGGTTGGGGGATAAATGGGTTTATTGGATCATTAGTCAATGGTGGGAACCCCCATTTTGTGGTTGTTGTGTCTCTCACCTTTAAGTATAGCAACTGAAAGTAGGAGCTCATGAAACTGCAAGTGCTTGACTGCACATACGTGGGGAAAGTGCAAAAATAGTTAATCATTATAGGGGCCTGATGGCTGTGTTTAAGGTAAATAATTATGAGATTGTTGTTAAAAAATAGAAAAAAGTCTCTATGAATCATGTGGAACTGTAACTTTCCTGAAGTTCGCTCTTGCATGATATGATAAGAAAATAAGACACTGAGGTTAAAAGCTGCGGCAGCAGGGAGACAGAAAGAGAGAGAGAGAGAGAGAGAGAGAGAGAGAGAAACTCAGCTGCCTTCAGCATTAGCCTGTCAACGTGCATCAGAAGTTATTTCGAGTTATTATTGTACTGCTCTCTTTCACACCTCTCTTCAGGGACCCTCCTTCAAGCCAGGGCTGGACCCCGGCAGGGAGATATGGCCTGAACTCTTATTAGAACCACTGTGATGCCATGAGGTGTGAGGAGACAGGGCTGGTCCTGTCACTAGAACCATTGTGATGCCATTCACTGTGAGGAGATTCAGCCTGGGGTCTCACTAGAACCACTGTGATACCCTGCATTGTGAAGAGACATTTCCTGGGTCATCACTAAGTCCACTGTGAAGACATTCACTGTGAGGTGACACTGACTGGGCCCTCACTTATACCACTGTGATGCAATGCACTTTGAGAAGATACGGCCTGGCCTGTCACTAGAAACACTGTGATGCCATCCACTGTGAGGAGACATGGCCTATACTCTCAATAGAGTCATTGTGATGTCAGGCAATCTGAGGAAACATCTCCTGTGTCCTCACTAAATCCATTGTGATGCCATACACTGTGAGGAGACACTGACTGGGCCCTCACTAATACCACTGTGATGCAATGCACTGTGAGGAGACAGGGCCAGGGCTGTCACTAGAACCATTCTTATGCCATCCACTATGAGGAGACACAGCTTGGACTCTCAATAGAGCCATGTGATGTCATGCACTCTCCGGAAACATTGCCTGGGTTTCACTAGGTCCACTGTTATGCCATTCACTGTGAGGAGACACTAACTGGGCCTTTATTAATACCACTTTGATGCCATGTACTTTGAGGAGACAAGGAAGGGCCTCTCACTATCACCAGTGTGATAGCATCTGCTATGAAGAGACACAACCTGGGCTCCAAGTAGAACCACTGTGATGCCATCCACTGTGAAGAGAAATGGCCTGGGCTCGCACTAGAACCATGATGATGCCATCCACTTTGAGGAGACATGCACTGGGCTCTCACAAGAACCACTGTGATGCCATGCACTGTGAGGAGACATGGACTGGGCTATCACTAGCACCACTGTGATGCAATGAACTGTTAGGAGACAGGGACAAGCCTGTCAGTAGTACCCCTGTGTTGTCATACACTGTGAGGAGACATGGCCTAGCCTTTCACAAGAACAATAGTGATGACATTCATTCTGAGGGGGCAAGGCGTGGGTTCTCACTAGAACCACTGTGATGCCATGTGCTTTGAGGAGATACAGCCTGGGCTCTCACTGCAACAATTGTGATGTCATCCACTGAGAGGAGACATGTCCTTGATCCTCTCTAGAACCACTGTCATGCCATTCACTGGGAGGAGACATGGACTGGGTTTTCTCTAGTACCACTGTATTGCAATGCATTGTAAGGAGACAGTGCTGAGCCTGTCAGTAGAACCACTGAGATGACATGCACTGTGAGGAGACACAGCCTGGGTCCCTGCTAGTATCACATTTATGCCATACACTGTGAGGAGACACATGTTGGACTCTCACTAGTACAACTGTGATGCCACCTTTTGTGCGAGATAGAGAATGGGTCCTCCCTAGAACCACTGTTACGACACCCCTGTAAGAACACATGACCTGGGCATTCATTAGTGCCACTCTGATGCCATGCACTATGAGGAGACGTTGCTTGGGCTCTAAATAGAACCACTCTAATGTCATGCACTGTCAGGAGACAGGGCCAGGCCTGTCACTAAATACATTGTGATGTTATCCACTGTGAGTAGACATAGCATGGACTCTCAATATAGCCACTGTAATGCCGTGCACTGAGAGTAGACATGGCCTGGGTCCTCACTAGATCCACTGTCATGCCATTCTTTGGGAGGAGGCATGGAATGGGCTCTCACTAGAACCACTGTGATGGAATGGACTGTGAGGAGACAGGGCCCAGCCTCTCACTACAACCACTGTGATGTCATTCATTGTAAGGAGACATGGACAAGACTCTCACTAAAACAACTATGATGCCATTCGCTGTGAGGAGACATGGCAAGGGTTCTCACTAGAATCAATATGATGCCATCCACTTTCAGAAGATACAGCCCAGGCACCCAATGCAACCACTTTGATGTCATCTACTCTGAGGAAACGTGGCCTAGGCTCTCAGTAGAACCACTGTGATGCTACGCACTGTGAGGGACATGGACTGGGCTCTCACTAGAACCACTGTGATGTCATGCACTATGAGAAGACACAGCCTGGGCTCTCAAAAGAACCACTGTAATGCCATACACTGTGAGGAGACACAGCCTGGGTCCTCCCTAGAACCACTTTGAAAGTATCCACTGTGAGGAGACATAGAGTGCATCCTCACTAGTATCACTGTGATGCCATCCACTGTAAAGAGGCACATCTTGCACTCTCACTGCAACCACTGTGATGCCATCCATTGTGAGGAGACATGGCCTGCTCCCTCACTAGAAATACTGTTATGCCATTCACTGTGTGGAGACATATCCTGGGCTATCATTAGAATCAGTATGATGTCATGCACTGTGAGGAGACACAGCCTGGGTCCTCCCTAGAACCACTGTGAAACTATCCTCTGTGAGGCGACACATCTTGGGCTCTCACTAGAAACCCTGTGAGTCCATTTAATATGAGGAGACATGGCCTGGACATTCATTAGAGCCACTGTGTTGCCATGCATCCTGAGGAGACATGGCTGGGCCTCTCGTTACAACTAATGTGATAGCAACAGCTTTGAGGAAACAGGGCCTGGGCTCCAAGTAGTATGACTGTGATGCCATCCACTGTGAAGAGACATGGTCTGGGTGGGCACTAGAGCCACTGTGATACCATCCACTTTGAGGTGATACAGCCCATGCTCTCACTGCAACCACTGTGATGTCATCCACTTTATGGAGCCACAGCCTAGGCTCTCAGGAGAACTACTGTGATGCTATCCATTGTGTCAAGACATGGCCTGTGCTCTCACTAGAACCACTGTGATACCATCCACTGTGAGGAGACATGGCCTGGGCATTCAATAGACCACACTATGATGCCATGCACTGTGAGGAGACAGGGCCTTGTCTCTCATGATAACTAATGTGATGTCATCTGCTATGAGGAGACATGAACTGTGTTCTCACTAGAACCACTGTTATTTCATCTACTGTGAGGAGACACGGCCTGGCCTCTCACTAGAACAACTGTGATGCCATTCATTGTGAGGTGACATGGCCTGGGCTCTTATTAGAATCCCTGTGATGACATGCACTGTCAAGAGATAGGGCCTGGTCAGTCACTAAAACCATTGTTATGCTATCCACTGTGAGGAGATATAGCCTGGGTCTTCACTAGTACCACTGTGATGCCATCCATTGTAAGGAGGCACATTTGCATTCTCAATAGAACCACTGTGATGCCATGCACTGTGAGGAGACAGGACTGGGCCCATCACTAGAACCACTGTGATGTCATCCATGGCCTGCACTCTCACTAGAAATACTGTGATGCCATTCACTGTGAGAAGACATGGCCTGTGCTCTCACTAGAACCATTGTGATGCCATGCACTATGAGGAGACACAGCCTGGGTCCTCCCTAGAACCATTGTAAAACTATCCACTGTGAGGAGAAACAGCCTGAGTCCGCACTAGTACCAAGGTACTATGATTTAGGGTGAGGAGACACATCTTGGGCTCTCAATAGAAACAGTGTGATGCCATCTATTGTGAGGAGACATGGCCTGGGCACTCATTAGAGTCACTGTGATGCCATGCACTCTGAGGAGACAGGGTTGGGCCCCTCAATATAACCAATGGGACAGCAACTGCTATGAGGAGCCAGGGCCTGAGTTCCTACTAGAACCACTGTGATGCTATCCATTGTGTGGAGACATGGCCTGGGCTCTCACAAGAAACAATGTGATGTGAGCCACTGTGAGGAGACATGGCCTGGGCTTTCACTAGAGCCACTATGATGTGATGCCATGCACTGTGAGGAGACAAGGCCTTGTCACTCACAATAACTAAAGTGACACCATTTGCTATGAGGAGACACAGCTTGGGCTGTCACTAGAACCACTGTAATTTCATCCACTGTGAGGAGACATGGCCTGGGATCTCACTAGAACCACTTTGATGCCATTCACTGTGAGATGACATAGCCTGTTCTCTCACTAGAACCAGTGTGATGTCATGCACTATGAGTGGACACAGGCTATGTCCTCCCTAGAATCACTGTAAAACTATCCACTGTGAGGTGATACAGCCTGAGTCCTCTCTAGTACCACTGTGATGTGATCTCATGTGAGGAGACACATCTTGGACTTTCACTAGAAACCCTGTGAGGCCATCTAATGTGAGGAGACATGGCCTGGGCATTCACTAGAGCCATGCACTCTGAGGAGGCAGGGCAAAGCCTCTCATTATAACCAATGTGATAGCAACTGCTATGAGGAGACAGGGCCTGGGCTCCAACTAGTACCACTGTGATTCCATGCACTGTGAGGAGACATGGCCTGGGTTTGTACCAGAGCCATTGTGATGCTATCCACTGTGAGGAGACATGGACTGGACTCATAATAGAACCACTGTGATGCCAAGCACTGAGAGGACACAGGGCCAGGCCTGTTACTACAACCACTGTGATGCCATTCACTGTGAGGAAACATGGCCTGGGCTCTCACTAAAAAACTGTGATGCCATGCACTGTTAGGAGATATCACCTGAGTCCTCACTAGATCCACTGTAATGCCATCACTGTGAAGAGACACTGACTGGGCCCTCAATAATACCATTGTGAATCATGCACTGTGAGGAGACAGGACATGTCCTCTCACTAGTCCTACTGTGATGTCATCCACTGTGAGGAGACATAGCCTAGTCTCTCATTAGAACAACTGTGATGCCATTCACTGTGAGGATACCTGGCCTGAGTTCTCACTAGAACCATTGTGATGCCATCTACTCTGAGTAGATACAGCCCACACTCTCACTGCAACCACTGTGATGTCATCCACTTTTAGGAGCCATGGCCTAGGCTCTCAGGAGAACCACTCTGATGCTATCAGTTGTGTTGAGACTTGGCATGGGCTCTCATTAGAACCACTGTGATTTCATCCACTGTGAGGAGACACGTCTTGAGCTCTCACTAAAACCACTGTGATACCATGCACTGTCAGGAGACAGTGCTGGGTCAGTCACTAAAACCATTGTGATGCCATCTACGGTGAGGATACCTGGCCTGGTTTCTCACTAGAACATCTGTAATGCCATCCACTTTGAGGAGATACAGCACATTCTCTCACTGCAACCACCGTGATGTCATTTCACTTTTAGGATACATGGCTTAGGCTCTCAGGAGAACCACTGTGAGGCTATCCATTGTGTGGAAACATGGCCAGGGGTCTCACAAGATACACTGTGATGCCATGCACTCTTAGGAGACAGGGCCTATCACAAGAACAATTGAGATGTCATGCACTGTGAGGATACATGCCCTGGGCTCTCAATAGAGGCATTGTGATGTCATGCACTCTGAGGAGACATCTCCCGAATCCTCACTAGATCCACTGTCATGCCATAACTGTGAAGAGACACTGACTGGGCCCTCACTAATACCACTGTGAAGTAATGCACTGTGAGGAGACAGGGCATGTCCTCTCACTAGAACTCCTGTGATGCCATGCACTGTTGGAGACACAGCCTAGTCTCTCATTAGAATAACTGTGATGCCATTCACTGAGAGGATACCCAGCCTGGGTTCTCACGAAAACCACTGTGATGCCATCCACTTTGAGGAGATACAGCCCATGCTCTCTGCAACCACTGATGTCATGCACTTTTAGGAGCCACAGACTAGGCTCTCAGCAGAACCACTGTGATGCTATCCATTGTGTCGAGACATGGCCTGGACTCTCACTAGAACCACTGTGATGCCATCCACTGTTAAGATACATAGCCTTGGCATTCACTAGAGCCAGTATGATGCCATGCACTGTGAGGAGACAGGGCCTTGTTTCACAGGATTACTAATGTGATGCCATCTTCTATGAGGAGATATGACCTGTGTTCTCACTAGAACCACTGAGATTTCATCCAGTGTGAGGAGACACATCCTGGGCTCTCACTAGTACCACTGTAATGCCAATCACTGTGTAGTGACATGGCCTGGGCTCTCATTAGAACCACTGTGATGCCATGCACTGTCAGGAGACAGGGCTGGTTCAGTCACAAAACCCATTGTGATGCCATGTACTGTGAGTGTGGGGAACCATTGGACACTAGGAAAGCAAAAGTGCCTCCATCTTAAATAATGACTGCATTTTGTAATAAGTTGTCTGTTCTGGAAAGTCACAAGGCCTGCAGTTGTTTGTTAATTCATGCACCCATAAAGAATGAGAAAGTCATTATCTCATGGCCTTGGGGCTGGGGCCTTATCCTGTAGCTGTGGAACATCTTGTGGCCTTGGGGCCGGGACCTTACCCTATTGAAACAGAACTGTAGTAATACCTAAACTGCTGACACACTCCTCTGTTCTGCTGTATAAAAAGCACCCTGAGAAAAATAAAAATTGGCAGCTTGATCAGACTCCTGTCTTGCTGTCGGTTCCTTGTGTCTCTTGTTCCCTTCATTTCAGGTTTTCTGGGGTCCATGCTCCCGTTGAAGCCCCGCTGGCTGGGCATGTGAGGAGACAAGGCCTGGACTCTCAATAGAGCCATTTTGATTCCAGGCACTCACAGAAAACATTGCCTGCATCCTCACTAGATCCACTGTGATGCCACTAACTGTGAGGAGACACTGACTGGGTCTTTACTAATAACACTGTGATGCAATGCATTGTGAGAAGACAGTGCCAGGCCTATCAGTAGAACCACTGTGATCTCATTTATTTTGAGGAGACATGGCCTGGTCATTCACCAGAGTCACTGTGTTGCCATGCATTCTGAAGAGAGTGGACTGCGCCTCTCTCTATCACCAATGTGGTAGCATCCACTATGAGGAGACATGGCCTGGGCTCCAAGTAGAACCATTGTGATGCCATCTACTATGAAGAGACATGGCCTGGGCTCCCACTAGAACCACTGTGATGCCATCCACTGTGAAAAGACATGGACTGGGCTTACACTACAACCATTGTTATGCCATCAACTGTGATGATACATGCCCTGTGCTCACAATAGAGCCACTGTAATGACAACCACAGTGAGGAGACACAGACTGGGCTCTCACTACAACCACTGTAATGCCATGCACTATGAGGATACAGGGCCAGGCCTTTCATTAGAAACACTGTGATGCCATTCACTGTGAGAAGTCACGGCTTGGACTCTCACTAGAATTGCTTTGATGCCATCCACTGTGATGAGACACAGCCTGGGTCCTCCCTAGGAACACTTTGAAAGTATCCACTCTGAGGAGACATAGCCTGGGTCCTCACTAGTACAACTATGATGCCATCCTTTGTAAGGAGACACATCTTGCACTCTTACTAGAACAACTGTGATGCCATGCACTGTGAGGAGACATGGCCTGGGTTCTCAGTAGAACCATTCTGATGCAATCCACTGTGAGGACACACAGCTTGGGTCCTATGAGAATCACTGTGAAACTATCCACTGTAGGAGACACAGCCTGGGCCTTCATTAGTATGATTGTGATGCCATCAATTGTGAGAAAGCACATCTTGGGCTCTCACTAGAATGACTGTGATCTCAGGCAATGTGAGGAGACAGGGCCACACCTGTCACTAGAACCACTGTGATACCATCCACTGTGAGGAGACATGGCCTGCTGTCTCACTAGAAACACTGCAATGTCATCAAGTGTGAAGAGACATGGCCTGGGTTCTCACTAGAATCACTGTGAGGCAATCCACTTTGAGGAGATACAGCCTGGACACCCAAGGCAACCACTGTGATATCATCCCCTGTGAGGAGATAAGGCCTAGGCTCTTAGTAGAACCACTGTCATGCTATCCACTGTGAGGAGACATGGCCTGGGCTCTACTATAACCACTGTGATGCCATCAACTGTGAGGACACATGACTTGGGCTCTCACAGGAATCACAGTGTTGTCATTCACAGTGAGGAGACACAGACTGGGATCTCAGTACAAACACTCTGATACCATAAACTGTGAGGAGGCACAGCCTGGGTCCTCCCTATAACAACTGTGAAACTAACTTCTGAGAGGAGACACAGCCTGGCTCATCACTAATCATCACTGTGATGTCATCCATTGTGAGGAGGAACATACTGGACTCTCACTAGAACCACTGGTATCCCATGCTCTGTGAGGAGATGAGGTCAGGCTTGTCACTAGAACCACTGTGATGCCATCCACTGTGAGAAGACATGGCCTGTGCTCTCACTAGAACCACTGTGATGCCATTAACAGTGAGGATACCTGGCCTGGGAACTCCCTGGATCCACTGTGATGCCATCCACTGTGAGGAGACACAGCCCGGGTCCTCACTAGTACCACTTTGATGCCATCCATTGTGAGGAGGCACATATTAGGCTCTCACTAGAACCACTGTGAGGAGACAGGGCCAGGCCTGTCACTAGAACCAATTTGATGCCATCCCCTGTGAGGAGATATGGCCTGCTCTCTCACTAGAAGTCCTGTGCTGCCATTCACTGTGAGGAGACATGGCCTGGGCTCCCGCTAGAACCAGTGTGATGCAATGAACTGTGAGGAGACATAGCCTGGGTCCTCACTATGACCACTGTGATGGCATCTCTTGTGAGGAAACATGGCCCTGGCATTCACTAGAGCCTCAGTGATGCCATGCATCTTGAGGGGATAGGACTGGCCTCTCAACATAACCAATGTTTTAGCAACTGCTATCAGAAGACAGGGCCTATCCTCCAACTAAAAATACTGGGATGCCATCCACTGTGAGGGGACATGGCCTGAGCTCTCACTAGAACCACTGTGATGCTATGCACTGTGAGGAGACAGAGACGGGCCTGTCACTAGAACCACTTTTATGCCATTCACTGTGTGGAGACATGGCCTGGGCACTCACTAGAACCACAGTGATGCCATCCACTTTGAGAAGATATAACCTGGTTTCTCACTGGAACCACAGTGACGTCATCCACTGTGAGGAGACATGGCCTGTGTTCTCACTATTACCACTGTGATGCCGTCCACTTTGAGGAGATATAGCCCAGCAACCAAGGCAATCAATGTGATGCTATCCACTGTGAGGAGACAAGGCCTGGGCTCTTACTAGAACCACAGTGAGGCCATTTAATGTGAGGAGACATGTCTTGGGCTCTCATTAGAACCACTCTGATGCCATCCACTGTGAGGAGACACAGCCTGAGTCCTTCCTGGAACCACTGTGACATCACCCACTGTGAGGAGACACAGCCTGGGTCCTCACTAGTACCACTTTGATGCCATACATTGTGAGGAGGCACATCTTAGGCTCTCACTAGAACCACTGTGAGGAAACAGGTCCTGGCCTGTCACTAGTACCAATTTGATGCCATCCTCTTTGAGGAGATATGGCCTGCTCTCTCACTAGAAGGCCTGTGCTGCCATTCATTATAATGAAACATGGCCTGGGCTCCCACTAGAACCAGTGTGATGCAATGCACGGTGAGGATACACAGCATGGGTCCTCCCTAGAACCAATGTGAAACTATCCACTGTGAAGAGGCATAGCCTGGGTCCTCACTATTACCACTGTGATGGCATCTCTTGTGAGGAAACATGGCCCTGGCATTCACTAGAGCCTCAGTGATGCCATGCATTTTGAGGGGATAGGACTGGCCTCTCAATATAACCAATGTTTTAGCAACCTCTATAAGGAGACAGGGCCTGGGCTCCAACTAGAAATACTGGGATTCCATCCACTGTGAGGGGCATGGCCTGAGCTTTTACTAGAACCACTGTGATGCCATGCACTGTGAAGAGACAGAGATGGGCCTGTCACTAGAACCATTTTGATGCCATTAACTGTGAGGAGACATGGCCTGGGCTCTCACTAGAACCAGTGATGCCATCCACTTTGAGGTGATATAACCCAGGCTCTCACTGCAACCACAGTGACGTCATCCACTGTGAGGAGGTATGGCCTGGGCTGTCACTTGAGTCACAGTGATGCCATTCACTGTGAGGAGACATGGTCTGTGTTCTCACTATTACCACTGTGATGACATCCACTTTGAGGAAATACAGCCCAAGCAACCAAAGAAAATACTGTAATGTCATCCACTGTGAGGAAACAAGGCCTAGGCTCTCAGTAGAACCACTATCATGTAATCCATTCTGAGGACACTTGGCCTGGGCTTTCACTACGACTACTGTGATGCCATCAACTATGAGGACACATGTTTTGGGCTCTCACAAGAACCACAATGATGCCATTCACTGTGAGGAGACACAGCCTGGATCCTCACTAGTACCACTCTGATACCATCCATTGTTGTGAGGAGGCACATCTTAGGCTCTCAATAGAACCACTGTGAGGAGAGAGGGCCTGTCACTAGAACCAATTTGATGCTGTGCTGGCCTGCAGCACAAGTTGAAACAAACCTCGAAGGAGGGAGTGGGAATGAACCTGAGACAAGAACACAAGGAATGGAGCCAAGACAAGTTCTGATCAAGGCTCTCTTTATTCAGGCGGATACAAGCTTATATACAGAAGACAAAACTTTCTGGATAATGCCTACGTGCCTAAAGTCAGCTTCACCAGGGTCGTATAATAATTTATGCCTCTTTCTGTTGCTCACCCTATCTAGGCTATATGTTAAATAATGCCATTGTGACTGGCGCCATCTCACCTGGGCTGCCTTCTCACCTAGGCTTGTAGGATAAGGCCTTTGTGTTAAGAGATCAAAGACCACCTGCAGCTCCCAAAGTCAAAGAGCAGCTGCAGCTCCGGACATCTCCCCCTTCTTTATTTATTAAAAGAAGCGACTGTGCCTGTCTTAGGTTGTCAGAGGCAGAAGAACATCCTTACCCGTCATTGGACAAACATATTATCCTTGAATATGTGCCCTGTCTTAGGTTGGATGCCTCCTCCCCCGATCTTACCCGTCTCTGGCTACCAGCCAGACAAAATTCAGGGAGAATTAGGATAAAGTCTGAGGGAGCCAAGGACGTGTTCTATAGTGCATACCTCAGACCTCTGCACGAACATTTACAATAGCCCTCATTAAACATTTGAAGAAAATAGGCAATAGGCATAAGAGAAGCAGAAGGCAAACTCCCACAGCTGCAAAGCTGCCTATCCAGGAACTCAGAGAGTCCCAACCAGGCAACACAGACTTAATTGCAGCAAGTAAATCATTAGCAGCCTTAGTGGCATCAAAATCAAGATGACTCTTCTGTATAGCTAGAATTTCTGAATGTAAACTAACCAAATCTAACGAAATGTTATCATGGTGCCAAATTCCTTCCAAATGCATTTTGACCTTTACCCAATTTTCATAACTAGCATTGTAAGTTTTAGAGGTGATGCAGATCCATTGGTAATTTGCATGGCATTCCAATCGAGCTCTAATCTTCAATCCTTGAATTTGCTCTCCTAAATAAGTCACTACATCAAACAAAGCATCTATTTTTTCTTCTAACTTCTTGTCTATAGTTACTTGAGTTCCCAAAGCAACAGAAACATTTTTGGCTAGATTATTAACAAAGTGTGCAGTATGAACTTCTTGTGCAAGAGCAACGGCAGCAGTAGTAATAGAAGCTAATAATGTAATAAATGCAGCAATCCCAGCAATAATTAAACCTACAACTCTCTTTTGTCTACTTAAACTATTTTTAACCTCCTCTAGAATTTGAATACCCTTGTCAGAATACCAAGGCTTTGAAAGATTTACAGGAATCATAACAAATGCAGGTTGTTTGACAATCATTACAGTTTTAGAATCATGAGAAATACAATTGGACAGACTACAATTATCACAGGTAACATTAAACATTCCTTCAGACCCATGATGCCAAGTAATATTTATATTTCCTAACATCAGGGTATAAGGTGGTGTAACACAGGCCATAACAGTTCCCTTTGGAAGACTATTTGAATTATTGCTGTCAGATGTAACCTTGATACCTCCCATAGCAGCAGCAATTTTCCACACATAAGTTTGCTGATGTCCATTGTCTGACCACCACAGTCCTGAGGACAGTCCAGTAGCCCAATCATTAACCCATTCAGTTTTACTCCCTATAGAACCTGCTGATCCTGACCAATCCTTAACATATCTAGTAGATCCAGAAACATTATAGCTGATAAATTTTGTCCCTACACATTTGCTCCAATGTATAGACTTATTGAACCAAGGTGTATTTCCCTCACAAGGAATAAAGTCCTTTGGTGGACTATCCCCTGTAACTTGATTTCCATAGGGAAGCCAAATAGAAATTCTGCTTGTTTGGACCTGCTTTATCTTTTTTGTACCTTGTACATGCTCTTGTACATGCTTTACAGTAATGTTTCTTTCCTTTATTTCAAAACATCCCACTATGCTGGTCTTAGAAAAGCATAGTGGAATACATAGACCACGCCCTGAATATGAACTCATAATTACTTGATGTAATTTTATATTTTTACTAGATGGCGTGCTTAGCAACCGAGTGTTATTGACTAGAACTATGATTTCTTTTTTCTCCCAGTTCACTGGATGTAATATAGGAGGATCAGGAACGTAGGTCCAGTAGAGTTCACTGTAAGCAAGATGTAGATGACTCCATATTATCAGGATCAGCAGTGTCCTCTTGTTCAATCTCGTGGCCTGCATACTGGACCAAGCATTCTGGCAACCATCTGGCTCCATTTTCTTTCTGTGAAAAAATACAAACAGATCCTCATCCCCATATTAATACAGGGTCGGGTCCACTCCATTTGTTAGTCAAGGGATCTTTCCACATTACTTTAGCATAATTAGTTTTGGTTTGTGCATGCCAAAAACGGTCAGCAGCAGAAAACCCTTTTGCATCCAAAAGTAAAAAATTTAAAATAAATAAAGTATGATTTAGCCATTTTGTTACTGACCCCTGTGTCATTTCCCCCTTTTTTGTTTTTTGTAACCAGATTTTTAATATTCCATTTGCTTTTTCAATGATACCTTGCCCTTGGGGGTTATAAGGAATTCCAGTAACATGCTCAATATTAAAAGAAGAACAAAAGTGCTTAAATCCTGCACTTGTATATCCTGGACCATTATCTGTTTTCAGTTGTTTAGGTACTCCTAAAATATTAAAAGAATGAAGACAATGAGCAATAACATGTTTAGTAGCTTCTCCTGTTTGTGCAGAAGCACAAATGAAACCAGAATAAGTGTCAATAGAAACATGTACAAATTTCATTTTTCCAAACTCAGGAACATGAGTTATATCCATTTGCCATAAATGGCCAGGAGTCAAACCTCGAGGATTGACACCATGATGTGGCACAGGTAAAAATGTGAGACATTGTTGACAGTTTTTAACAATCTGTCGTGCTTGTTCACGTGTAATTTTATATTTAAGATGTAGAGTATTAGCATTAAGATGATGAAGCTTGTGAGCATTAATAGCTTCTTCCACAGAAAAAATTCTAGTAGCCTCATCTGTAATAGCATTTCCCTGAGCTAAGGGCCCAGGGAGGCCAGAATGAGCACGAAGGTGTCCTACATAGAAAGGTGCTGAGTGCTGGAGAATCAAAAGTTGAACCTGTGCAAACAAATTGTAAACAGTAGAAGAAGGACTTATTCTACTACAGGTTTCTAAATAAGGAACTGAACGGACAATATATTGGCTATCAGTGTAAATATTAACAGATATAGTAGCAGTATGTTGTAATAAAGCTTTAGAGGCTGCCAGTTCTACAAACTGTGCAGATTTATAAGGAGTATTAAAAGTATATGTTTGTCCATTTAAAGAATAAGCAGCTAGGCCAGAAGAAGATCCATCTGTAAAGGCCAACATAGCATCCTTGATAGGAGAAAATTGTGTATTGCAAGGAAAAATGACTTGATGTTGCATGAAGAACTGAATCAATTTATGTTTAGGGTAATGATTATCAATGCTTCCTGCAAAACCTGCCACGGATAATGCCCAAGTATCTGAAAAAGCAAAAAGCCAAGAAACCTGTTTTGAATTATAAGGCTGACAGATAACCTGTGGTTCTATTCCAAAATATTTAATAGAATTAGACCTTCCTTCCATCACTACTTTAGCAACATCATCATAATAAGGAGTGACAGTTCTTGGAGGGGAAGATGCAAGATGCACCCATAGTATAGGGGCTCCTTGCCACAACAATCCTGTTGGAGTATATGGGGTAGGAAATACAGATAACCACAACTCTTTACTATAGTCAATATAAGTGATAAATGTTTCTTCTATAGCCTTTTGTACTGTAATTAATGCTTTAGAAGCTTCAGGTGTAAGAGAACGAAAAGAAGGATTAGAATCCCCCTGTAGTATATTAAATAAAGGTTTTAATTCATGAGTAGTAAGTTTTAAATAAGGCCTAATCCAATTAATATCTCCTAGCAATTTCTGAAAATCATTTAAAGTGGTAAGGTTCTGTGTTTTAAGAGTAACTTTCTGTGGTTTAATTTGTTTTGGATATAAATAAAACCCAAGATAAGAAAAAGGGAAATCTTGTTGTACCTTTTCAGATGCAATTTTTAATCCCCACATAGTGAGCTGTTGTTCCATGTAAGAAAAACAAGTCAAAACATCTGTCTTTTCCTTTCCAGCTAATAAAATATCATCCATATAATGAATAATATATATTTGAGGAAATTTGCTTCTTGTAGAAGCTAAAGCTTTAGCCACAAATTTCTGACATAAAGTTGGACTATTAGCCATACCCTGAGGGAGAACTTTCCATTGATATCTTTTCATAGGCTCCTTAGAATTACTAGAAGGAACACTAAAAGCAAAACGGCAACAATCTCGTGGATGTAAAGGTATAGTAAAAAAGCAATCTTTTAAGTCAATAATTACTTTAGAGAAGTCAGCTGGAATAGCTACAGCACTAGGCAGACCAGGTTGCAATGCGCCCATTAAATGCATAGTAACATTCACAGCTCTCAGATCTTGTAGTAATCGCCACTTTCCTGATTTCTTTTTAATGATAAAAATTGGAGTATTCCAGGGTGAAGATGATTCCTCTATATGCCCTGCCTCTAATTGCTCTTGAACTAACGTTTGAGCAGCTATCAGTTTTTCCCGTGTCAAAGGCCACTGATCCACCCATATAGGATCATCAGATTTCCAACAAATAGGCTCTGCGTGGGGTGGCACGGCCTGACCAGTGGCCACTAGGGGAAATACCCCAGCCCCTGATGATTTGCATTAGAAGCTACTTGAATAGGTAATGAGTCACCTTGTACCCATTTTCCTAATCCTTTACCAGGCAAGTAACCCTGTTTAAGCATTTGAGCAGTAACAATTTCATTAGGACTACACATTAACAATTTCATTTGACTCAAAACATCTCTTCCCCACAGGTTTAAAGGCAAACTGTCTATAATGTAAGGTTTACAATACCCAGTATTTCCTTCCTCATCTTCCCAAAGCAATTCTGCAGCACTCTGCTCAGGACAAGAGGATTGTCCAATACCTCTCAATTCAGTCCCTGTAGGATGCTTAGGCCAAGAAGCAGGCCAATGATTACCAGACAAAATAGTAACATCAGCTCCAGTGTCTATTAACCCTTCAAAATGCTTCCCATTTAATTTTAAAGTTAATTTTGGACGTTCCTTACTGATAGGTTGAACCCAGTAAGCATCTGATGAACCAAATCCTTGAGTCCCTCGACCCTGAACATTAGCAACCCTTCCAGTTCTTATCATTGGAAGGAGCAACAATTGAGCTATTCTCTGACCAGGCAATATTGTAAAGATTGTTTTTGGAGAAGACACCATAATTTTAAGTTCTCCAGTGAAATCTGCATCAATAACTCCAGGTGCTACTTGTAATCCCTGCATAGTACTGCTACTTCTCCCCAAGATTAAACCTACACTGTCCTTTGGCAGTGGGCCACATACTCCGGTAGGCAATGCTTGAAGTCCCATTTCTGGAGTCAATACTGTGTAGGTGGAGGAACTGAGGTCGAGTCCGGCACTCCCTGGGGTGGCTCGGAGAAGTTGGGAGACTGGCTGTAACTGGCTGTTTGAGGAACGAACTAAATTGCCCCATAAACTTGTCTTTTCAGGGCCTGGGGCTGGCCCCTCCTCCCGTTTCCCTGCTGCTGGATAATAGGGTTGCCATCTTTATCTGTTTTAGATCTACATTCATTTGCCCAGTGTTTTCCTCTTTTGCATTTTGGGCAAAGACCAGGAGCTGGATTATTGGAATTTCCATTTTTTCTTTTAATTGGACAATCTTTTTCCATATGTCCTATTTTTCCACAAGAAAAGCACTTGCCAGATCTTGCTGCAGTGGCGGCCATTTGAAAAGGAATTCCTTGTAATGCTGCAGCCATGGCTAGCCCCTGTGTATAGCTAGGGCCAATATCAGCACATAATCTAATATATCCTTGTAGATCAACTTTCTTTCTATAAGGCCGTATAGCTGCTTTGCAAGCACTATTTGCATTTTCATAAGCAAGCTGTTTTACAAAGTCCATACCAGCGCCAGCATCTCCAAATACTCTCCCTGCCGTTTTTATCAATCTATCAACAAAATCAGCATAATTCTCATCAGGACCCTGTATAACCTTAGTTAAATTCTCCCCCACAGCTTCTCCTTTTGAAGGAAGAGTAAACCACGCTTTACGAGCTGCTGTGGCTATTTGTTGATAAACAGCACGGGGATATGCAATTTGATTGTCATTTCCAGCATAATTTCCTTCCCCAGTAAGCATATCAACATTCCAATCACCATTTCCTGCCTGTTGATTCAACATTGCAGTCTTTTTGCACAAATCATAGAATTCTACTTTCCAAATTAAATATTCTCCTCCTGATAAGCAAGCTTTGCCTATAGATTTCCAATCATCTGCTGTTAAAATTTTCCCTGCCATCGTTTCTATAATTGACATAGTATATGGTGATGTAGGTCCATATTGTGCACAAGCTATTTTTAATTCTTTTATGTCTTTAAAATTAAAGGAAGCATATTGCCTCATCATTTGATCACCTTGTTGAAATTCAATTACTGGATAAGCCAGTGGGAAGGCTCGTGCTTCCTCATCACCTTCTTCTATGGCTTTTTGTATTGCCCTTTCTAAGGGAGAGCAATTAAAAACAGGCTGAGTAGGATGCAATGAAGATGTGTAGACAATTTCAGAAGGCTTCTTAATAATATTATCTAACTCATCTTTTAACTTTCTTTTTTCTTTCTCCAGGTTTACTCTCTCCTTTAAAGCTGCCACCTCATTTTTTAATTCTGCTACATATACTTGTGTGGGGGGCATAGGGGCAGAGGGACACGGTGGATCCCAATCTGCATGATAATTAGCAGCTTCTTCCTCTAATTCTGCTGCTTCTCCTGGCTCTAATTCCTCCTCTTCCTCATCACTATCTTCCTTAGAAACTTGTAAAGATTGCAATGTTTTATGCAATTCTTTGTGAGTTACAGGTGTCCCTTTTTCAGAACTTTGATTTCTAATTTCTTCAATGACATCTTGAGTGTGATCTAACATTTGCTTCACTAAACTATCTTTTGTGCCTGAATCCAAGGCATCCTTTATCAAGGACCATAAGGAAAAGGCAATTACCGGAACCTTATTAGGACCATGAGTTTGTAAAAAGACATTTAATTCTTTCCCTACTTTCTCCCAAGCATCTGAATCAACATTTCCCTGTTCTATAAACCAAGGGCTCGTTTTATTAATGAAATCAAAAAATTTGCTTAAAGAACTTGATGCAATCCCAATTCCTTGTGCCTTTAAGATATCTTTTACTACAGCAATTAGCTCCTTTTTACTCTTTGCTTGTCCCATAATTGCGCCAACTTACCTTATTCCAGAAGACTGAGCGGGCGACTGTAGACTTCTTTTTAATTTTTTCTTTCTTCCGCGCGGATCCTGAGTTGATGTTGGTGTTCCTCACTGAGGTCCCGCATATTCAAAGTCCATGTTCCAGGCGCCACTATGTGCCAGCCTGCAGCACAAGTCGAAACAAACCTCGAAGGAGGGAGTGGGAATGAACCTGAGACAAGAACACAAGGAATGGAGCCAAGACAAGTTCTGATCAAGGCTCTCTTTATTCAGGCGGATACAAGCTTATATACAGAAGACAAAACTTTCTGGATAATGCCTACGTGCCTAAAGTCAGCTTCACCAGGGTCGTATAATAATTTATGCCTCTTTCTGTTGCTCACCCTATCTAGGCTATATGTTAAATAATGCCATTGTGACTGGCGCCATCTCACCTGGGCTGCCTTCTCACCTAGGCTTGTAGGATAAGGCTTTTGTGTTAAGAGATCAAAGACCACCTGCAGCTCCCAAAGTCAAAGAGCAGCTGCAGCTCCGGACAGATGCCATCCCCTGTGAAGAAATATGGCCTGCTCTCTCACTAGATGTCCTGTGCTGCCATTCACTGTGAGAAGGCATGGCCCAGACTCCCACTAGAACCAGTGTGATGCAATGCTCTGTGAGGAGACACAGCCTGGGACCCACTAGTACCACTGTGATGGCATCTATTGTGAGGAAACATGACCCTGGCATTCACTAGAGCCTCAGTGATGCCATGCATTCTGAGGGGATAGGACTGGCCACTCAATATAACCAATGCTTTATCAACTGCTATGAGGAGACAGGGCCTGTGCTCCAACTAGAAACACTGGGATGCTATCCACTGTGAGGGGACATGGCTTGGACTCTCACTAAAACCACTATGATGTCATGCACTGTGAGGAGACAAAGACGGGCCTGTAACTAGAACCACTTTGATGCCATTAACTGTGAGGAGACATGGCCTGGGCTCTCACTAGAACTACAATGATGCCATCCACTTTGAGGAGACATGGTATGTATTCTCACTATTACAACTGCGATGCCATCCAATTTGAGTGCAACTGGGCAGCCCAGACAACCACTCTGATGTCATCCACCGTGAGGAGACAAGGCCTGGGCTCTCACATGAATCACAGTGATGACATTCACTCAGCAACCAAGGAAACCACTGTGATGTCATCCACTCTGAGGAGACAAGGCATAGGCTCCCTGCAGAACAACTGTGATGCCTTTCACTATGAGGAGACACATCCTGGGCTCTCACTAGAACTACTCTGATGCCATCCACTGTTATGTGACACAACCTGGGTTCTACCTAGAACCACTGTGAAACTATCCACTATGTGAAGACACAGCCTAGGTCCTCATTAGTACCACTGTGATGCGATCTAGTGAGAGGAGCCACATCTTGAGCTCTCACTAGAACCACTGTTATGCCATCTATTGTGAGGAGACATAGGGAATTCACTAGACCTTCTGTGATGCCATGTCCTCTGAGGAGACAGCCCCAGGCCTCTCAGTATAACCAATGTGATAGCAACTGCTATGAGGAGTCTGGGCCTGGGCTCCAACCAAAACCACTGTGATGATATCCACTGTGAGGAGATATGGCCTTGGCTTGCACTAGAGCCACTGTGATGCCATCCCCTGTGAGGACACACAGCCTGGGCTCTCAATAGAACCACTGTGATGCCATATCCTGTGAGGAGACAGCTCTGGGCCTGTCACTCAAACCACTGTGATGCCATGCACTTTGAGGAGACAGGGTAGGGCCTCTCACTGTAACCAGTGGGATAGCAACCACTATGAGGAGACAGGGCCTGGGCTCCAACTAGAACCACTGTGATGCTATCCACTGTGTGGAGACATGGCCTTGGCTCGCATTAGAGCCACTGTGATGGCATCCACTGTGAGGAGACACGGCCTGGTCTCTCTTGGACCACTGTGATGCCTTGCACTGTGAGGAGACAGGACCAGGCCTATCACTAGAATAACTTTGATGCCATTCACTGTGAGCAGACAGAACCTGAGCTCTCACTAGAACCACTTTGATGTCATGCACTGTGAGGAGACAGAGCCAAGCCTCTAACTAGAACCATTGCGATGCCATCGTCTGTGAGGGGATATGTCCTGAGCTCCCAATAGAGCCATTATGATGTCATGCACTCTGCAAAGATATTTCCTGGGTCCTCCCTAGATCCACTGTCATGACATCATTGTGAGGAAACACTGACTGGGCTCTCACTAATACCACTGTGAAGCAATGTACTGTGAGGAGACAGGGCCTGGCCTCTCACCTGAAACACTGTGATGTCATCCACTGTGAGGAGACACTTTCATGGCTCTCACTAGAAGCATTCTGATGCCATCCACTGTGAGGAGACACAGCCTGGGTCCTAATTAGTACCACTGTTATCCCATCCATTGTGAGGAGGCACATCTTCGTCTATCACTAGAATCAGTATGATGCCACCCACTGCGAGGAAACAGGGCCTGGCCTGTAACTACAACCACTGTGATGCCATGTACTGTGAGGAAACACAGTCTGGGTCCTCCCTAGAACCACTGTGAAACTATCCACTGTGAGGAAACACAGCCTGGGTCCTCACTAGTACCACTGTGATGCAGTCTAGTGCAAGGAGGCACATCTTGGGCTCTCACTAAAACCACTGTGATGTCATCTATTGTGAGGAGACATGGCCTGGGCATTCACTAGAGTCTCTGTGATGCCATGCACTCTGAGGAGACAGGGCTAGGATTCTCACTACAACCACTGTGATAGGAAGCGCTATGAGGAGACCGGGCCTGGCTTCAAGTAGAGTCACTGTGATGCCATCCACTGTGAGGAGATATGACCTGGGCTCTTACTATAACCACTGTAATGACATACACTCTGAGGAGACAGGACCGGCTGGTCACTCAAACCACTGTGATGTCATTCACTGTCAGGAGTCCCGGCTTGGGCTCTCACTTGAACTACTGTTATTGACATGCACTGTGAGGAGACAGGGCTGGACCTGTCACTAAATCCATTGGGATGCCATTCACTGTGAGGAGACATGGCCTGGCCTCTCAGTAGAGCCATTATGATGCCATGCACTGTGAGGACACAGAGCCTGTGTCCTCAACAGATCTATTGTCATGCCATTCACTGTGTGGAGGTACTAGAACCACTGTGATCTTATGCACTGTGAGGAGACAGAGCACAGCCTCTCACTACAACAAATGTGGCAATGTGATAGCATCCACTGTGAGGAGACATGGCCTAGTCTCTCACTTAAATAACTGCAATGAATCATTGTATTGCCATCCATTTTGGAGAGATAGAGCCCAGGCATGCAAAGAAAACACTGTGATAGAATCCACTGTGAGGAGACATGGACTAGGCTCTCAGTAGAACCACTATGATGCTATCCACTGTTAGAAGACACAGCCTAGACTCTAAGTAGAACCACTGTGATGCTATCCACTTGAAGAGTCATGGCCTGGGCTCTCACAAGAACCAAGGTGATGCCTTCCACTGTTAGGAGACATGTCCTGGGCTCTCACTAGAAACACTCTAATGCTATCCACTGTGAGAAGACACAGCCTGGGTTCTCCCTAGAACAACTGTGAAATTATCTACTGTGAGAAGACATAGCCTGGGTACTCTATAGAACAACTGTGAAACTGTCCACTATGAGAAGACATAGCCTGGGTCCTTATTAGTACCGCTGTTATGCCATCTATTGTGAGGAGGCACATCTTGGGTTCTCACTAGAACCACTGTGATTGACATGCACTGTGAGGAGACAGGGCCTGGCCTTTCATCATTTCCATTGTGATGACATCCACTATGAGGAAACATGACCTGCGTCCTCTCTAGTACCACTGTGATGCCATCCATTGTGAGGAATACATCTTGGGCTCTCTCTAGAACCTCTGTGATGCCACACACTGTATGGAGACATGGCCTGTCCTGTCACTAGAACCACTGTGATGCCATCCACTGTGAGGAGACATGGCCTGCTCTCTCATTAGAACACTGTTATGACATTCACTGTGAGGAGACATGGCCTGGGCTCCACTAGAACCACTGTGATTCCATGCACTGTGAAGAGACAAGTCTGGGTCCTCCCAGGAAGCACTGTGAAACTATCCACTGCAAGAAGACACAGACTGCTTCCTCACTAGTGCCACTGTGATGCAATATATTGTGAGGAGACACATATTGGGCTCTCAGTAGAACCAGTGTAATGCCATCAATTAGGAGGAGACATGGCCTGGGCATTCAGAAGAGCCTCTGGGATGCAATGCACTCTGAGAAGACAGGGCCTGGCCTCTCACTATAACCAATGTGATAGGAACCATTATGAGGAGACCTGGCCTGGGCTCCAACTAGAATCACTGTGATGCCATCCACTGTGAGAAGACACAGTATGGGCAATCAATAGACCAATTGTGAAGCAATGCACTGTGAGGTGACAGGGCACAGCCTCTCACTAGAATCACAGTGATGCCATTGACTGTGAAGAGACATGGCCTGGGTTCTCACTAGTACCACTGTCATGTCATCCATTTTGAAGAGACACAGTCTGGACACCCAAGGCAATGGCTGTGATGTCATCCACTGTGAGGGACAAGTCCCAGGCTCTCACTAGAACCACTGTGAGGACACACAGCCTGGGTCCTCCCTAGGAATACTGTGAAAATATCTGCTGTGAGGAGACACAGCTGGGTGTAGGCTAGTATCACTATGATGCCATCCCTTGTGAGGAGGCACATCTTGGGCTCTCACTAGAAACACTGATGCCACATACTGTGAGGAGACAGGGCCTGGCCTGTCAATACAACCACTGTGATGCCATTAGCTGTGAGGAGACACTAGTCCTCAGTAGTATCACTATGATACCATCCATTGTGAGGAGGCACATCATATGCTCTCACTAGGACCACCGTGATGCCACAGTTATGCACTGTGGGGAGACAGGGCCTGGCCTGTCACTAGAAACACTGTGATGCCATCTAATGGGAGAAGACATGGCCTGAGCTCTCAATAAAGCCCTTGTGATGCCATGCACTGTGAGAAGACATAACCTGGGTCCTCACTAGGTCCACTGTCATGCACTTCACTATACGGAGGCACAGACTGGGATCTCACTAGAATGACTGTGATGACATGCACTGAGAGGAGACAGGACCTGGCCTCTCACTATAACCAATGCGATAGCATCCACTGTGAGGAGACATGGTCTAGTTTCTCACTAAAACAACTGTGAAGCCATTCACTATGAGGAGACATGGCCTTGGTCCTCACTAGAATCACTGTGATGCCAGCCACTTTGGGGAGATACAGCCCTTGCACCCAAGGCAACCACTGTGGTCTTCCACTGTGAAGATACTTGGCCTACGCTCTCAAGTAAAACCACTGTGATGCTATCCACGGTTAAAGACAATGCCTGGGCTCTCACTAGAACCACTGGGATGCCATTCACTTTGATTAGACACTTCCTGGGTTCTCACCAGAACCACAGTGAAGCCAATCAGTGTGAGGAGACATGGACTGGGCTGTCACTACAACCACCCAGATGTCACACTGTGAGGAGACACAGCACGGGCCCTCCCTAGAACTATGAAACTATCCACTCTGAGGAGACACAGCCTGGGTCCTTAGTAGTATGACTGTGATGACATCAATTGTGAGGAGGCACATCTTGGGCTCTCAATATATCAACTGTGACCCCACACACTATGAGGAGACAGGGCAGTGCCTGTCACTAGAACCACTGTGATGCCATCCACTATGAAGAGACATGGCCTGCTCTCTCACTAGAACCACTGTGATGCCATGCACTATGAGGAGACGGAGCCAGAGCCAGGTCTGTCACCACAACCACTGTGATGCCATTCACTCTGAGGAGACATGGGCTGGTCTCTCAATAGAACCACTGTGATGCCATACACTGTGAGGAGACAGGACCAGGCCTATTACTACAACCATTATGATGACATCCACTGTGAGGATACATGGCCTGAGCTCTCAATGGACCAATAGTGTTGTAATGGACTGTGAGAAGACATTGTGAGTCCTCATTAGATCCACTGTCATGCCATCACTGTGACTTGACACTAACTGTGCCCTCATGAATACCACTATGAAGCAATGCACTGTGAGGAGACAGGGAAAAGCCTGTCAATACTATCACTGTGATGTCATCCACAGTGAGGAGACATAGCCTGTGCTCTCACTGGAACCACATTGATGCCATTTCCTTTGAGGAGATACAACCCAGGCTCTCACTGCAACTATATTAATGCCATCCACTGTGAGGAGACATGATCTGGGTTCTCATTAGTTTCACTGTGATGCCATATATTTTGAGGAGATACAGCCGGGCACCAAAGACAACCACTGTGATGCCATCCACTGTGAGGAGACATGGCCTGGGAACATTACAAATTCGAGGCCAGCCTGGTCTAGAGTGGGTGTCCCTTGCTCAAAAAGCAGAAACAATAGCCAAAATTAGACAAGGTAATTGAAAAGGCAGTGGAATAGAAGCAGAGATGTCTTCTTCCCTTCTTTGCCTCATTTCCTCTCAGGATGGCCAATGTCATGGTGATCTGATGACCAGCATGTTCAGGAACAAAGCATTCCCCCTGCCAATGGCACATAGAGGGATATCCTCCTGAAAATGCAAACCCATCTACAAGGTGGATGCAACATCCCAGGAGGCCTGAACATTTCCCCATTGCTTCATATTTTTTAAAAATATTTTTTATTTATTTGATATGGACAGAGAAAGATGGAGAGAGAGAGAGAGAGAGAGGGAGGGAGGGAACTCAGCCATTGTAAATGAACTCCAAACACATGTGCTACTATGTGAATGTGACTTATGTAGAATCTGGGGAATCAAACCTGGGTGATTAGGCTTCTCAGGCAAGCACCTTGGATGGTAATCCATCTCTCCAGCCCACATTCCATATATATATATATAAAATTTATTTTTTGTCACAGAGCGAATGGGTGTGCCAGGACCTCCAGCCACTGCAAACAAACTCAAGATGCATGCATCAACATGTGCATCTTGTTGTATGGGGGTACTGGGGAATGGAACCTAGGTCCTTTGGCTTTGCAGGCAATCACCTTAACTGCTAAGCAATTGCTCCAGCTCCCCATAGCTTCATTATTGCACCCCTGTATTACAGATAGCAACAGGAGGGTGGAAGAGTAAGGGAGAGAAACAAGGAAGGAAAGGAGAGAAGGGGTAAAGGAAAAAAGAAAGAAAAGGAGGGAGTAATGAATGGAGAGAAAGAGGGACAGAGGAAGGAAGGAAGAAGAAGCAAGGGAGAAGGGATTAAAAGATAGTTAGTGGCTGGGCATGGTGGTTCATGCCTTTAGTCCCAGCACTCAGGAAGCCAAATTAGGAGGATTATCACGAGTTCAAGGCCAGCTTGAGGCTACATAGTAAATTCCAGGTCAGCCTGGGCTAGAGATAGATCCTACCTCGAAAAACAAACAAACGAAACAAAACAGTTATATTCAGGGTTGGTGAGATGACTCAAGTGTTAAGGTGCTTGCATGCAAAGCCTATGGACCGGCTTCAATTCCCTTGTATCCACATTAGCCAGATGCACAAGGTGGTGAATGTGTCTGGAGTTAGTTTGCCACTTTCTCTCACTCTAATAAAAAATAATTAAAATATTTTTGAAACATAGGATGATTGAAAGGCAGAAAGAAAGGGAGAAAGACATGAAGGAATGAAGAAAGAGAAGGAATGAAGGAGGAAGGTGCAAAAATTTTTCTTGAGCCTCACAGTGAGCTCTAACAACACCACTTCAAGAATATAACATTTTGTAACAATGTGAATTCAGGGTAAGAACCAGGCTTCAATTCTCCAGGGCCCACGTAAGCCAGATGCAGAAAGTGGCAAATGTGTGTGGAGTTTGCAGTGTTTGAAGGCCCTGGCACACCCATTCTTTCTCTATAT